>WURT03135126.1:0-11388 GCA_009936505.3 Holothuria glaberrima | reverse complement strand
GTTTACAAGGTTTTCAGTTTTTGACCTCTAGTGACCTCAGATGACCTCTGACCTCCACCAAAAACAATAGGGATCTTCCTCTCAATATGACAAATCTATATACCACATATGAAAAGTGTCGGTCTTTGCTATCTTGAGATATCGTGTTCACAAGCTAGGCGTCACATACACACACATACACACACACACATACACACACGCATACATGCCAACCTGACTATATAGACTCCTTTGCTAAAGCAAGGAACCAAAAATGAAGCCCTGTGCCTGGTACCCCAATCTCTCCTCGTTAACACATTTTAGCCTGTTTTCTCCCCCAAAGTTAACTGCTTTCCAAACACACCCAATCCTGAACAGTTAAGATTCCTTAAGACCTATTTTTACTAACCCCAAAGGTAAACTTTTTAAAGCATGTGAAGAAAAAAAGAAAAAAAGACTAACGTTAGTCCTAGCTCTGTTGCCTGAACCTTGACTAAAACCATGGCCTATTCCGTATATTTGTAATTCTAGATGGTAATTTCTATGGAGAGGTTCAGTTTTGGCCAAAATTTATCGCAAAGATTGAACTATCCTGCTTTGGGTTTTAAGTGAATTTGAAAATGTTTTGACTGTTCAAGAGCTGAATGTGAAGACGGACCCTGAGGACCCCAGGTATGTTGTTCAGCATTATACCTAGCTAGTGCAGCATGATTAAGCTGGTTATATAAGTATGTGAAGAACATCTTCAGACATGCATGTGCCCAACAGCACATATGCAAAAACAGTACAGATCGTGTGTAGGTATTTGAAGAGCTATGGTAAGACATCCCTCAGAGTTACCCTTCTGAGATATCGTATTTACAAGGTTTTGACCTTTTGACCTCTGGTCACCTTGAATGACCTTTGACCCCAAAAATAATAGGGATCATCTACTCAATATGGCCAACCCACAAACCAAGTATCAGATCCCTCCGAGTTACTCTTCTTGAGATATCGTGTTTAAAAGATTCTGACCTTTTGACCTCTGGTGACCCCGAATGACCTTTGACACCACCAAAAAATAATAGGGATCATCTACTCAATATAGCCGACCCACATACCAAGGATGATATTCCTCAGAGTTACCCTTCTTGAGATATCGTGTTTAAAAGATTCTAACCTTTTGACCTCTGGTGACCCCGAATGACCTTTGACACCACCAAAAAAAATTAGGGATCATCTACTCAATATGGCCAACCCACATACCAAGTATGAGATCCATCGGAGTTACCCTTCTTGAGATATCGTGTTTACAAGATTCTGACCTTTTGACCTCTGGTGACCCCGAATGACCTTTGACACCACCAAAAAAATTAGGGATCATCTACTCAATATGGCCAACCCACATACCAAGTATGATATTCCTCAGAGTAACCCTTCTTGATATATCATGTTTACAAGGTTTTGACCTTTTGACCTCTGGTGACCCCAACTGACCTTTGACCTCCTCCAAAATAGAGATATTGTGTTTACAAGCAAAGCATCGCATACACACACACACACACACACACATACAAGAAGGTTTTACATACAAACGGAGAACCTCATTGTTATCTCCTTTGTGTTTGCTTACTTAACCCTAACCTTAACAATAGACTGTCTATCGTTGAAACTTTCGAGGACTTGAGAAATCTATTGAATTTCTTTCAGAGGACCTGAAATCCATTGTTTAGGTCCTCAGTCTGAATACCAAACAAACTCACACACACACACATACACAACATCACCATCGCATAGATTCCTTCTGCCTTCAGCAAGGAATCAATAAAATGGCCATTAAAAATTAATAAATATGGTTAATAAGCAGAATTCTTCTGGAAAAGTTAATCCTCTTTATGTTTCTTAATGTAACTGTACATGCTGTAGATCAACCATTTTCCAACACACAAGTAATCAAGCATGGCAAACAATGTTCATCATGTTATTTTTGTTGCGTTTTGACTCTTCAGTGATCCACATTTACAACACAGCAACACAACTCAAATTATGAAAAACCTAAGTTTTCAAAAACTGTGTCCTTCCAACTTTAGCTAACGTACTGTAAGTTAGTAACACACATATTTTAAAGTCCTTACATCCATTTAACTGAGTCTTTTCTGTCCTTAATTTCATTGTTATTTTTATAATGTACCCATATTTCATGTTTATATAGTTTTCATGACCAGAAAAAATTATTTTCCCATTCAGCTGATAGATTTACTTGTGCCTGTCCAACATTCCTGAAGATGTTGTGAACGTTACCACTTTGGCAAAAATCTTCTTTGAAACAAATTTAATGGACACAGAAATGTACACAGAACTTTTCAGAACCACTATGGAATAGGGTTTAGTTTAATTATCAGTCATTTTGGTAAAAACTATATTGCTATTGGTACTTACAAGCTTTGTTTCTATGTAACTTACGAACAGGAAATAGTAGGAAAGACAAGCATGTCTGTCAATGTTACAAATGTTACCAAGGTACATTGAAAGAAGCTACAGTATTTAAGGCAGTTCACTGTACCACTACATTTTCATTCGCAATGACCTTTTCCTTACAACCTTCAATATTAACGTTTGTACATAATTTGGCATGAAAAGGGTGCTTTTTGTCTGTCAATGTTTGAACATGATTTATGATGTAAACCTATCTTTGTACATTAGAGACCAAAATGAAACTTTTGTTTTCCACACTTGATTTCTATGCAAGATTTAGTGATATCAACACAACCAGCTTTTAAACTTAAAGAAATATAGGCCGCCTATAGTTTGACTTTTTGATGGGTATGTGCAGTAGAACAGGATGTCACACTTTTGTACCTCTTTAGGCCCTCTGTAGAAATGCCCATCTACAAGTAGGCTATAAACACTCTAAAAGGGGCCTAGACCTACAGAGGCTTCATATACCACAGACATTTCATCATATTGTGCTACACTGTGTTACTTTTACCATGAATGTTAATCCTACTGTACAAAGGTTTTTTAACCCCAAATGTTGAAGCAAAAGAGCCTTACTTTGAGCTAAATCAGCCAAAATAATCAGAATGGCAGCCATTTTGAAGTTACTGGCTATAGACCTACCCCCTTGGGCCTTTGCACACAACAAAAAAAGATGAAGCACATAAGCCTACAGTACTCTTTTGATTCTGTGATGTCTTCTCTAAGTATGCTATCAAATTTATAGCAAATACAGCAGAAAAAATGCTAACACACCAAAATTAACCAGACTACAGTATGAATGTGACACAATACAAACAAAATTGGAGGATGGTGTCACAGTCCTAGTGCAAGAGTAGAGCATCAATGATGCCATAGCTCAGCTGTCATGCCCCCCCCCCCCACCACATTAACCGTAGAAAATATTTTGCCAAACAGAAAATTTCGAAAACATAAAAATAATTTTTGTGTAATACAACTTCTCCATCCCTGTAAAACATATTCCTGAGCCTGCCAAGATATCCCCCCATGAACATGTCTGGCTGCGGTCCTACCAGTCTCATGTTAAAACTGACAAGACAACTTTCAGACCACTATTTCAGGAACATGACCATACACAGTCATTAAGCCCTCTGCAGACTATGAATTATGATGTGACATACTGTACTGTACAGACAAGCCATATTTTTCTCATGGCTGCAAGATAGCTTCTCTGGCACTTCAACTTAATAGCCTAATCCCTGATGGTGCCGACGATAGTAAGATATCCCTGCGCTACAATAGTATCAGAGCGATATCCAGGTGCGGCCTAGCTACAATTATTATGACCGATGATGGAATTGCTCAAAACTATTTATGGTTACTTAGCATAGACCTAGTCTATAGGACTAAATGCTTGTGTATTGACGGTCGTCATGCTTTAACAACACGCAGGACCATTAAACAATCAGCTGGCTTTACCATGGACTATACCGTACACAGGCCAGTGAAGGCTGGCCTTCATCATTTGCTAGCCTAACATAAATCTGAATTACCCCTTAACATTAGGAAATTAACGTGCAGGACATCACCAGTATCAACCAGAAAGCCTAAAGGCATTGTGATTCCTTGCCGTAGGAAATGTTGAGATTTTCTCAGATAACCCTTGACTTGTCTTTTGTGTAATGTAATGTAAGCAGACACCTTGTATGATAGCTTTTTGCAATTTTTCCTCTGGTGACCTTCGGTCAACTTTGACCTCTGGAGACCCCAGATGATTATCTTGGGAATTTTTGGGAAATTTTGCTTTTTGACCTCTGGTGACCCCAGATGAGGATCTTAGAAATTCTTGGGAAATTTTGCTTTTTGACCTCTGGTGATCCCATTGGATGTCTTGGGAATTCTTGGGAAATTTTGCTTTTTGACCTGTGGTGACCCCAGATGACACGACAAATCTATGTACAGTACCAAATGTGAAAAACGTTCGTCGTCGCTATCTCGAGATACCGTGTTTACAAGCCATTTACAAGGTTTTTCACAGTTTAACCTCACATGACCTTTGATTGAAACAATAGGTTCTTCTTTTCAACATGACAAATCTACTGGTCTCCTGTCGGGAAAATTCTGTCCCCACCCCACGTTCCTTTACAATTTTTGGCTTTCAAAAGGGTCATTTCTGCGATAAAACCAAAAATTTTTGGTACGCTTCAGTGCCCACTCTTCCTCAGTTTCGTAACTTATACTGTAGCTAAATATACTATAGTTAAAACCCTCTCCATCTTTTCAAGTAACTTAATAAGTAGAATACATGGATTTATGTATTTATGTTGGGAACTTTATCTTGTTTCACTAAACGTAGTTAATGTTCTCTTGCATCTGTAGTGTGGTACACCTATAGTGACTCAAGGAAGTACAATGTAAGTCGCGGCCCTATGACTAAGTTGTGCCCAATAATGCCCAACTGCCCAGACAATTGACCTACATATAAGCTTAAAAAGGTCTTATTCAGAGGCAAATGCATTTTCGTCTCATTCGAAGTAAGCAGAAACTACTGTTTGTTCTGTCTAACACACACCTTGAATTTTCGGAGTAGCCCTTGGCATTGCTGAGACAATATGTTCTGAAAATACAACATAACGGCTAAAAATCGTATTTTCAAATGACTGAGAGAAAACGGGGGCGTGGCTTAGGTCAAGCGTGTGTGACGTCACTGGCCGGAGCCACGTACAGCAGTTTACATACGAGTATACAAGCTTCTTATGTTCAGCATCAACCTCTGATAAATTGATAGATAGATGGCGGA
Source organism: Holothuria glaberrima (assembly GCA_009936505.3). Taxonomy (NCBI): domain Eukaryota; kingdom Metazoa; phylum Echinodermata; class Holothuroidea; order Aspidochirotida; family Holothuriidae; genus Holothuria; species Holothuria glaberrima. Next base: position 6,173 of record WURT03135126.1, on the reverse strand, counting down.
TAGTGTTGTTGCAAGAGACACGATGAACAGTAATACTGAAGAACGTAAATTTTAGAGATAATCAAGTTGTAAAGCAGTTAACAATAATTTTTGTTATTCTGTCTTGGCCAATTCACTGCCTCAGTGCGTAACATTACAACCCACCATGCTACTGCTGTGAAATGTGAGTAGGCTAAGCCTGGTTAGGTTCACATGAGGTCCAGGCATTAATACACTTAAACTGTAGGCATAGGCCTATTATAATATAAACAGGTGCATGTCCACGGGGGGGGGGGTCCACCCCTGCTCTCGCCGACCTTAAGATTTTTTTAAAGGTTAGCCTAAGTCTATTGTCCATTCCATTCATAGTCCGTTCCATTTTTGGAATACAAATATAGGAAGAAAGTATGGAAAATCTCGCATCATCTGGCATCTAGAGTCCTTGAAACAGGCAAAAATTTTCAAAGGGGAGGGGGGACGCTCCCTCCCCCACGCCTGCGAAACTCCAACATCGAAATGCCCTCTCAAACTGGTTAGTTCAGCTGCGGGCCTGCGCAAAAGGGCTTCGTCCTGCTGAAAAGTCCTGGACACGCGCCTAATAAATAATACACGCCCAGGCTACGGTAGGCCCATTTCGCTGGAAACTACTGTGGTAAGGACTAACGTCGGTGTTCAGGCTACAACGATGTCAAGTTAAATTCAAACTCACTTACCGACGTTCTCTGAACTGGGAAAAGCTTCGCTTCTTTCTGGTGGTGTGCTTTATAGAAGAGCCGGTACGAATTGTGGGGATGGCGGCTACCTACAGCTCTTTCCGCTTCCGAAATTCAGGAAATATGCTGTTTCCTTCCGTGAATTCACTTGCATTGAAATGATTTGAGCATATGCGGCTGTGCAAGCTTTGTTACAAGCCTGGTCCAACGCCAGTAAAATCTTCTCTTGTCGTCACACTTTATAAGGAACCTTTAGGTCCACATGCTACCTACTTTTTTTTAAATTTTCAAAAAATTGTAGTTTCATCATTATTTAACCCACAAACACCATCTAAAAATTACAGAATAGATCAAAGATGGCTTTTTGTGATAAAGACATGTAATATGGGAGCCTAAATTGACAAACAGGTCTGAAAATTGGATAAAAATGCCCATTTTTGTAAAAAATGTCAAAAATTGCAAAATTTCACATCAAAATTTCAACCACAATGATCATACCATTCTGTAAGACTCACAATTCCCACCCAGTATATTTGTCTAAATGAGCCAAAGGAAAGCCATATATTTTCATGACCCCCAAAAAACACATTTTTGGTAGATTGGACCTTGATGTTGTGTAGTTTCCTACAGTGGCGGAGCAAGAAATTCATAACTGGGGGGAAAGAGCACATTTTTTGGGGGCCAAACCTAAGGTGCAACTGACACATGCCTTTGGTACATACAAATGAACCAGGGACTATTTGAACATTCCGCGTACTTTTTCCCAGGGTGGTTAAGGGCAGGGGCCAATAGCAAACTCAGTTCGAGTTATGTAATATTTTTGATAAACCATGTTCCGGACATTTTCCTTGTTTTTGGTACCAGGATATAAAGTACCACACCTGAGTTGTCCCCTAACCCTAACCTTGATTTTGGAGTGCACACTATTTCCTAACCAGAATGCAAAAATGCATTGAGGTTTCCATGACATATATATGTTTTATTCCAAACAATGCAATATGTTATCCCTTTTCTTTTAGTCACTGGTGAAATGCTATCTTAAAGGTGTTGGAAAAATGCAAATTGTTATATTTTTGATCTTGTAAATTCTTGAAAATTTTGCTTTTTGAAGTGTGGTGACAAGAGATGAAGGTTTTGGGATTTCTTGGGAGATTTTGCTTTTTGACCTGCTGTGACCTCAGGTAAAGATCTTGAGAACTTTTGGGAAATTTTACTTTCTGACCTCTGGTGACCCCAGGTTAAGATCCTGGGGACTCTTGAGAAATTTTCCTTTTTGACCTCTGGTGACTCCAGATAAAGATCATGGTTTTCAGCGTCTGACCCTGTAATCCCAAATGGCCTTTGACCTACACCAAAAGCAATTAGAGTTCTCTCTCTTACCATAACACATCAACATACTAAGAATGAAATCTACCCAACCTTCCTACCTCAAGATATCGTGTTAACAAGGTTTTCAGAGTTTGACCACCGGTGACCCCAGATGACCTTTGACTCCCGCAAAAAACAAAAGGGTTCTTCCTCTTACCATAACACATCTACAGTACATACTACTGTAAGTACGAAATCAATCCAAGCTTCCTACCTTGAGATATCATATTAAGGTTTTTAGAGTTTGACCCCTGTGATCCCAGATGACCTTTGACCCCCGCAAAAAACAACAGGGGTTCTTCCTCTCACCATAACGCATCAACATACTACGTATGAAATCAATCCAAGCTTCCTACCTTGAGATATCGTGTTAACAAGGTTTTCAAAGTTTGACCCCCGGTGACCCCTGATGACCTTTGACCCCTGCAAAAAACAAAAGGGTTCATCCTCTCACCATAACGCATGCACATACTAAGTATGAAATCAAACCAAGCTTCCTGCCTTGAGATATTGTGTTAACAAGGTTTTCAAAGTTTGACCCCCAGTGACCCCTGATGACCTTTGACCCCTGAAAAAACAACAGGGTCTTCCTCTCACCATAATGCATCTGCATACTAAGTATGAAATCAAACCAAGCTTCCTACCTTGAGATATTGTGTTAACAAGGTTTTCAAAGTTTGACCATCGGTGACCCAAGATGACCTTTGACCCCTGCAAAAAACACTAGGGTTCTTCCTCTCACCATAACCCATCTACATACTTAGTATGAAATCAATCCAAGCTTCCTAACTTGGGATATCGTGTTAACAAGGTTTTCAGAGTTTGACCCCTGGTGACCCCTGGTGACCCCAGATGACCTTTGACCCCCGCCAAAAACTATAGGGTTCTTCTTCGCAATATGGGGTATCTATGTACCAAGTTTGAGAACTGTCACGGTTTCCCTTTTTGAGATATCGTGTTAACGAGCAAAGTGTCACAAACACATACACACATACGCACACACATACGCACATTCAGTGCCTTATGGGGTACTAGGAAAGGACCTGGTAGGGAATGCAACGGAATTGCAAAGCAGCGAAGCTGCCCGCGAAGTAGGCGAGGTTTGCTACGTGCTTGAGGGCAGGCTGCGCTGCAAGGCAGGCACATGCAGCCGTGCGTGACTTCTCATTGCAGTGGCCGAATTTTTGGGCAGCTACTCCAGTTTCGAGCCGCGCATGAGCTAGGAAAGACATGCGAGAGCGGAGCTCGAGCCAACTGCCTCTGTACCCGCTAAGGACATGTTTGTGAGTGCACGCATACACACAGGCACATACACACACACATGCCATCATGAATGCATAGGTTTCTCTTATCATCGAAACCAAAAACCCATCCTGGTAATAAAAATTAGGTGAACAATCCATGCCAATTCCAGAATCTTTTTGGCAGAACAGATTTACAGCATGCTCACGGATGCATGCAGTGGAGTACGCCGGATTTCTCTCAAGGGGTGGGCATGCAGTATGTTATGTGAACGCCGGCCTCGGGGAGGGGTTGAAAATTTTTGAAAAATCTGGAGTCCTTACATGCAATCTGGTGCCACATATGCTACATTTTGAAGTGAAATTTGTTTCAAAAAATTAATGTACTTTTAGGAACTGAAAAAAAAAAAACCAAACTGGCATCAGTTAGGGGGGGCCAAGACCTACAGGTAATGCCCCCCCCGGATACGCCACTGGATGCATGAATTACTGCCATTTAATGTAGTTTTTAAAAGCTTACAAAACCCAATGAATACACCCTGTTGCCACATTTTTATCAGTCTGTTAATTTTGCTACTGTACATCATAAATAGGTGGAGGGCCCTTTGATCGATCTACTGTACGTTTGTGCCCTTTCATTGCAAATGCCCTTTTGGTATCATGCTTTTCCTATTGCCCCCACAGATTCTGGGATCCCTGACTATGAGTAGGGTGATTCATACTGTTATCGGACATGATTACTACAGTACTTAGAAAGGCATAATAATTTTAAATAATGTGGAGGATTCATTGAAATATCAGTAGATGACCCATGATAGTCAATGACTACTGAAATATTACAGTGACAAATAATGGAAGTTTTATAACACAGTTGTGTTTAAAGCTGTGTATTAAGAAATCGCCTGAACATCAAAACAAATGTCGCCCTGTCGAAAATGAACTACAAAACCTGTTATAGACTAAGAGTCTTACTAACCTGTTTACTGTAGATTGGGAAGTTTGACAATTTGCAATGCGTGAGAATTTAGAGTGATAGAAATTTAAAAGATAGGTCTAATTCGTCAGTGATATTTAGACATTTAACACATGACCTTGAAATTTTTTTTTGGGGGGCCTGACAGAAGTTTGGGGGTCCTTAGCCCCCAGGGCCCCCATCCCCCGTGGCTACGCCACTGGTTTTCTAGAAAATGTAAAATATTCCACCATGAATGACCTAAAATTGGCTGTTTTAGCTGCAAAAAGAGGCAGTCAGAACGAAATCATATCTCCGTCACATTAGTCCGATTTCAAGAAGGAAAACGGCCTGCACAGGTCTCCGAATATATCCTGCCTAGTACAGGAGTTTCACAACAGGTGTAGTACCTTGTCTAAATTCTGACCACAAAAGTGAGCGCGACGTTTAAGCTTTGCTTTGAAAAAATCAGCAAAAATTCTTTAAATTCATGCCAGGGCAGCGTAAATACGACCCCAATCCAAAGGAAACACAAACTCCAAAATGATTCCGAAGGATTCAAGGTCAGAGGTAACAGTTTTAAATGAAAATCTGAAGAATGTTTCTTGTAAAATTTTGCACTGGGTTAGTGCAGGGAGTTGCAACTCTCCAGTTAGTGTATGTAGCGTAATTTGGCCCTGTACTAGACAGAGTGCAAAACGCCGCACATACAGTACAGTATATGTATGGCGGTGACCGCTGAAAAAACCACTGTGTGTGTTTTAAGGGTTATGGAATACGACCCAGGCCCTACGACGAGTTTCACTGACTCTGCATGTTGGAAACCTGAAAAGCTGATACCAGGGGCATTCTCTGTGGTAGCGTGACATTCCCCGACTATACAACTCCTCACCATTTCGGTACCATGCAGGAGAAAACACAGTAGCAGGAGGCCTGCAGTAGCCTGCATACAAGCTTCTGTAGATGCACTGTAGTAAACTATACTGCAGCGCTGTTGTGGTACATGCTGTGCGTTCTAGCTCAACCAGACTGGCTGTGATGGCACAGTTGACCTTTCAAAGAAATCATGTGACCTTATCGTTTCAGTTCCGGTCAAAAACAGTAAAGTTTTCAGAAAATGACTGAAAACAGAAAACACCATTTTCCACTCCATTTTTTCAGTAGAAAAATAGTATAAAATCTAGTTTACCTAATATTATGCTTTTGAGTCGATTGCAAGACCCTTATTTGCCTCTGAATGAGACCTTCAAATAAGTACAAATTCTCTTTGTGTAGGCTTACCTAAAAGAAATTCAGTTTAGATTCCGGCGAAAACATTAAATCGGCACTGAACTATTTTCCTTTAGTACATAGCAAATTTATGCGATATATGGCCTGCAATGGCATGGTATAATACACAGATTTTCTTCAAACCCTCCCTTACCAACCCTCAGCATTGGAGATGTCTGAGCTTTGGGTCGCTCCCATCCCCGTCGGACGGGCCCGTAGCCACGTGAGGGAGGACATTTCGGGGCAATGCCCCCAAAAAATATTTCCGCCCCACCAGATGAAAATTGAAACTGCATAATTAATCTGGTGGAATCTACTCTTAACACAAATTTTACTTCAAATGGTAGCAAATGTGGCACCAGACTGCATGTAAAAATTTTCAAAGGGGAGGGGTTCCCCCGCCCCTTACACCCCTCCCAGACTTCACGGGATCAAACTTTTGCGTTCGGCTTCCTTTCGACATAGCATCGTATCTAGGCCAGCTTCGGGTTGCTGGATTCCTTATACGAGCTTGGTACAGTGACATACACGGTGGGGGGGTGGAATTGGGCCATGGCCCCTCACTGATGCTAATATTTTTCTTTAGTTCCTAAAAATGTGTTAATTTTTTAACACAAATTTTACTTCAAAAATGTAGCATAAAGGCACCAG
>WURT03135115.1:0-11388 GCA_009936505.3 Holothuria glaberrima | reverse complement strand
ATATATATATAAGAATTATTTGATGCCGAGTGTAGCGAGGCAAAGAAAATATTTATATATTTTACTACATTTTGATATAATTTGCTAAATTCAAGCTTTATCAGATGCCGAGAGCAGCGAGGCAAAGAAAAAAATTGAATATATTTCATTACATTTTGCTATATTTTTGCCATATAAGTTCTGTTAAATGCCTAGCGAGGCTAAGAAAAAATTGTTATTTTATTGCGTTTTGCTATATAATTTCCTAAATGTAAGGTTTACTAGATGCCGAGGCAAAGAAAATTTTGATATATTTCACTACATTTTGCTATATTTTCGGAAATTTTATAACGTTTAGATATGTTTTCGGATATTTGAAAATTTTCGAATTTTTTCAATTTCCGAGCCGGGGGGGGGGGCGGCCGACCCCTCTTCCCCCTGTAGCTACGCCACTGCTCACACGGATATGAACCTACAGTTAGCGCAACGATAAATCAAGTAGTTTCATGCGCCTCAAATGTTAACTGACAAATATAGTCTCTGAACTTGAAATAAATATCTGCGATGCAGTGTAGAGGATTTTGTGGAGACTTAATCGATGTTTATCAAAAATGAAGGAAAATCAAAAGTATGTAGGTACTTGTAACTTGATATCATTCCACTGTGCAAAATTATATTTTGTGCAGTTACAGTGTGAAGTGAGGAAATGGAATCAGCCTAGCTCTTAGGCAAGCTCCTCTCTCAAAATTTCAATGTGAATGGCACAAATATGGAAACATTGAGAAAGTTCTGCTTGTGTAAGTGCCTTTTCAAACAAGGGGTAACTTGTACATGTTAAAACTTCTAAAAGATCTGCTAAGGTCGACCCAGAGACCATGAAAAGAGCCAAATAAAGTTTATAAGTCAATGGAGGAATAATTAAAGGTACATTACTGACAATTCGGATTTATACACCCTGGTATGCTACATCAGGAATAATTTATTTTACTCGAGTGACAAATGTTTTGCCGCGATGAATAGTTGAATGTACTTATGCTAATCCCCGGGTAAACCTGCAAAATCCATTGGTTTTACTGTGGATCATCATATGTTTGACTGTCACGTTTGGGGGTAACAAAAGATGGGGAGGGAATGAACAATGGCGTTGCCTAGAGTGAGGCCCCGAAGTAATTCTTGATGTTTCACGCCCCCTATGGGGAACCTATATTTTTCATTGCAATAGACCTAAAGTGGCGCCCTGCAACCCCCACCACGCTCTTATCATCACCTAACATAGGCTTCGAGGGGTGGGATGGATTAAAAAAGAAAGGTTGAGAAGAATATATGTTAAGTAAAATCGTCTATCAAGTATCATCGTTTTTGACAGAAATTGTCTCAAGTTATGACTCTCGTTACATTTGTCCTCTAAATTAAAATGAAAACAAGGGGAGGAAGGATATTGGTGTCATATCACACTGTCATATCATCCTCCTGACATAAGATCATCGATCCCCTTAAAAGTCTTCACAAGGACCGGAAGTGGAATGTTTGCAACTTTAGCAAGATGAAAAATTTGTGATGAACATTTGTGATTCGGTTTTGTTGGAAGTGTACTTGATGCTAGTTAGTATATCGCAATTTAACTCGTAATGTGGGTAATATGGGCAAAATTATCACAATAATGTGCTCTAGAACCTACGCAGATACTCGCGCAGGAAAAAATCTTGATATTCCTAATTGTCTTAAACTGTTAAATGTGAACTTAGACTGTTAGAGAGCCATCGTTGCCACATACAACTTACTGGAATCCAAAGTCGTGGTTCCGTGTCATCAGGATAAAGTACGGCACGATGAGTGGTCATTTATAACAGCAAAAGTAAAATAAAGAATAAAAAAATGAATACTCTACGGGTCAGTCTAGAAGGATCTGCATGGGCCTAACTGGCTTTGAAACACGCTGTGAATTTGAGACCTGTCAACAGTAATGAGGTCATTGTTCAGGTGTGGGGTATCACGTGACATTCTAGTTATCTACCCCATCGTTATTTTACTTCATTACTGATAATAATTTCCATCTTTTCTCTTCGATCATAGCTTACCGCATGGAACTTACTTGTTCCTCTCTCCGATTCCTCCACTTGGCGAATTTCAGTGAGCTGTTGCACTTGTTACCCACCGAGAACCTGAAAGATCGCCGAATAAAACTGCACCTAGTTAAACCTGCCAAGCAGATTATGAATTTGTTGTTTTCAACCTAAATATGAAACAGCTTGTATAATTTTTGAAGGGGTTGTTAACCTTTAGTCTTATTGCAACGGCGGATGAATCTTTATGCAAACGGTAGCCATGTACTGTGTATGAGCAGGGAGTTGCTATTCGCTGATATGAGCAACTTAGTAGCTATTATGACATTAAACAGTGTCATAATCCTAGCGACGTTAAGATCTAAAGCTAATACCTTTGCTTCCACCAGTGGTAAACGCAGTAATCAGTTCAAAGCTTTGCCAAAGAGAACGCCATTTTGCCTATTTGCGATCTTACAATACAAAAAGGAGGGGCACCTCTTCAAAATTGAAACAGGCTAAAGCACCCATTACCAGCCTTGAGACTCAAGTAAAAGATAAAATGTATTAAAAAATGGGTACTCTTTAATGTGAAGGGTATTACCCCTTCCTAAAAAATAAGAACAAAATAACTAATTCATAAGAATTTCTGAACATACAATCAGTTCGACGCTTCGCCAAAGATAGCACCAGTTTGTGTTTAAGCCGTCTTCTCAGAAGGAAGGGGTGCCGTCCTTTTCCTTTCGCTTCTCGGCCTTTGGCTAAGATCATGTGTAGTATCTGTTCTTTTCAGGCAGTCAAGAAGGGAACCACGCATGACAGACCCTTGATGTAGAGGTCTGAGGTTTGAGAGGTTAGTAAGTTAAGTTTGTTGTCCCTTCGGAGACGTATGATGTCCTTTCGGGACATAGCTCCTTTGGGGGAGCAGAACTCCTTCGGGATATTGTTTGGTTTCGGCCCTTGGCTCTTCGCCAGAGAGTCGAGCGGACTTTGGAAAAAGTAGACCCAACCCCATGAGAAATACTCACTTCACATAAAAGTATTTCAATACATGATCAGTTCAAAGTTTCTCAAGAGACAGCAGTTTCGCATTTAAGCAACCTTACATGAGCAGAAAGATTGCCAAGGGGATTAAGATGTATTTGCAAAGGGTGCCAGCTTTGAGGGGTTCTATGCTACACTCCCCCGAGATCAAGACATAATCAGGTTGGAACCCTCTCCCCCATCCCTCTCCTTTTGGGGAGAGGGTCCCAACTTCATCTTCTGTTACTCCTCATAACGTCCCTGTGCATGGGTGACAAAGGAAAGCTGCCTGAATACTAACTATCCTATGGAAGTCACTGGGGAGACTAACTAATTGAGGTAGGGGTGGGGTGGGATGGTCCACCCCTAGTATCAGTCCCACCAAAAGTGACAACATAATGAGAATTTCTAGCACAATCAATTCAGAACTTTGTCAAATAACACCATTTTTCACCTACCTTTTTGACGACCCCTTTCCTAATATCCACCCGGGGTAACAAAGGAAGGGAGCTTCGGATATCAACTGTTCGTATTGGACAGATGACATGGCATTGAATTGTCTTATTACCCGTAATAACGCTAATTTACGCGAAGAGGAGGTATTTGAGAGAATACATGACATGATTTGATAGAAATATTTGTGAGGGGAATGGCTATAAGAGTTTCCACCCAGGTGGGGAAATTGAAGGAAAAGTTGGAGAAGCACTAGCTTAGACAATATGTAGGCATTAGGTATTGCCCTACTGCAATGTGCACCCTAAAGGCAATTCTCCGTCATCCCTAACCAGACACCTAACTCCGCTACTAAGATTCAAGACTCCACATAAAACACGGACTACAAATGATTTTCTACAACTGCTTTGACCCCTGGTCGAATTTAGGGGTAGGAGGCGGGTATTTTCCTTGGCATCCTGCACTAAGCGTGATCAATCTGTACAAAATTGTAATTAGCTCCTTTTACTAAAAAGGTTTCTTCTACTATTGAACCACTAGTCCATGATTGTATTCAGAAGATATCTGTATAGGTTGGAGTGGGATAGGGTGGGTGATCTTTAGCTGCTTCCCGTGTTAATGACCCAATTGTTAAATACTATCCTTATAAATTATCATTAAATATTTTGCTGGACAAAAGGTCATGTATAAATACACTGTAATTTTATGATTCAATTCGATATTTCGTACAATGGAAGAGGTTGAACAAATGGCCTCTTTGTTTAACCTACTCCTGTGTAATGTTTATGTAAACTGCCAGTCTGCCACGAGGAAACATCATTGTCTTGACGATGAGGAACACAAAATTGACTTTCTCATTAGTGACGTTTCGCTTACTGGTTTCCTTTTCTATCGACTTCCGAGGAGATATCCTTCCGAAACCGCGCTATCGTCTCACTCAGCCATTTCCGTAAACAAAGTTCTAAAACTTGGAGAAATAATCAACGTTAACATTTAATTGATTGTACGGTCATATGAGGTAAACGGACCCCAAGTGGGGTATGTGGTAACTGTATGACGTAATACTTTGGATTCAGTGAAGTACGGTGGATACAGCCTGAAAAAAGAACACCTGCACATCGTGGCACCCACGCTGAATCATTAGTGTGTACAGTATCCCGGAGGTGTTGGAGGGGTGTTTCTGGATCATATATAGTGACAAGCTAAGCATGCAGCATTAACCATTCGCAATGTTGTCATGCAACTAGACTGCGTTTACATGTCGGTAGTGAGTTGTACGTGGCACCAGTGACAAAATGACTGGTTTGATAATGTGCCGAAGGCGAAAGTGAGTGTGTGCGTGTACATATATGTGCGTGCGTGTGTGGGTGTGCGTGTGTGATTGTGTGCGACGCCTAGCTTGTAAACTCGGCATCTAAATATAGCAATGGCGGATACTTTCCACACCGTTGGCATATAGATTCATCATATTAAGAGGAAGAACCTTATTGCTTTTGGGTGGCCAAAGGTCAGTGACGTCACCAGATTACAAATACCTAAGATATTGTTAACACGATATCTCAAGGTTGAAGGCACGAATACTTTTCCTTAGAGGTGGATACGTAATGCTCAGTACATGAACTCTATCGCCGTTTTTTCGTAGAGGGCAAAGGTCATCTGAGGTTACCGGAGGTGAAATCACCAAAACCGAGGAAATTGTTTGCGAGTACATTATTTCAAGACAGGAATCGTGGATACTACTTTTATTACTTGGCATCTAACTTTGTCATATAAAGAGAAAGTACCCGATTGTTTTAGGGGGTTAGCGGTTCTTTTTAGCTCACCAGAGGTAAGAAAAAAAAAAACAAAGCAAAAAAAAAAAAAAAAAACCTTGTGAACGCGGTATTTTAAGTTGGGAATGATGGACGTTTCTCATACTTGATGCATAGATTTGTCATATTGCAAGAAAGGATCTTATTGTTTTGGGTGGAGATCAAAGGGCCATCCTGGGTCGCTCACCAGAGGTGAAACTACAAAATACTTGTAAGTCCACGTTTGACAACACGTTATCTCAAAATAGCATGTGGTAGACACTTTTCATACTGGGTATATAGATTTGTGATATTGCAAGGAAGGCCCTCTTGTCTTTGATTTAGGTCATAGGTCATTTGAGGTCACTAGCAGTCAAAAAATGAAAAAAAAATGTAAACACGAGATTTCAAGACAGGAATGATGGATACTTTTCAGACTTGGTATATAGATTTGTCATATTAAGAGAAAGATCCTTCTTGGTTTTGGTAGAGGCTCAAGGTCATCTGAGGTAAAAAAAACCGTGATACTACGAAAACCTTTTAAACTGCTCGTAAGCACGATATCTCAAGACCAGACCCAGTAGTGCAAACCTCTAAATTGTGTCCGAGTCGTTTTGTGACCAACGAAAAGTGAGGACATTCGAAGAATACAATTATTGAGAATTACATATATCATTTCATATCATTTTGTAGTTTTAGTGGAAGTTAGAAGTCGTTTGAGGTCATCAGAGGTAAAAAACTGAAAATCTCTGAAACACCATGTTTTAAGTTAGGATCAAGAATGCTTTTCATACTTGTATAATGTGGCTGTGTTATACTTCGGAAAATACCCCTATTGTTTTCGGTAGAGTTCAAATGTCATCTGAGGTCACCGGCGGTGGAACTAGGAGAACCTTGTTAACTGAGGTAGCTGCTCATGCTAAAACATGATATTACAAGAAGGAATACTTTGAGGGATAAACCTCAGTGCAACGAAGTATTTTCTTTCAGCAAGTGGTAAGCCTTTAGCCTTTTTGGTTCAAAAGTGTACCGGCTCTGTCTTGTTTCACATTCGTTACAAATTGTGGAGTCCGTTTGAGTAAAAATATGAGGTAAGTATGCATATTTTGAATCGTTTTTCAATGTACATGTACAATTCACGGCTTTAGAGGTAACTTCAATACCATAAGCGTAATGGACTCTTCCAATTTTGAGGGGGGCAGAAAATTTTTGGCCCGAATCTCAAAAGTTGCCGGAATTGAAAGGTGTGGATATCTGTAAGCAGGTGTGGGCTTTTCACCATTTGCGAATCGCCGTCCCGGGGGAGGGTCCTAAGGGGAGGGAGCCCCTCCCCTTTGGAAAATTTTTGCTCACATAAGGTGGGCTAGATGCAAAACGTTGCTACATTTAGTGCTAAATTTGAGTTGGATATATTTCCAAGAATTTCTACATTTTTAGGTAGTCTTTTCATCTTGTTTGTTTAAGTGAATTTTTTACTCAGTTCTTCGGGTAAATCAGATCCACACTGCGTGAAGTAAGTGAACAGAAAATTGTTAGACTGCATGTACCATTAGCATGTTTACTCACATCTTATGAAATCTGGATATGGAAGTGATTAGGACTGTGAATGTCAGAGCCTTTTCGAAAGTCTGATAGAGGTGATACCGGTTGCAATCTTCAGTCTCATCATTTCACCACTCTGGGACACCTTGTTCCTGCAGTTGGCAAACACATTTCTTCAGTTGCATGGAAGTCGACTCTCAACAAACTTTTCCAGTATTTTTTTTTAACTTTACTAGCATTAGTAATTTGCAGTAGTTGTAGTAAATAGTGCAGTGGAATTTTGTGACACAAAACCGACGGCAAACTACGAGGGCATCAAGTCCATTTTTTAACGTCGGCGTTAGCAACTTTTGAAGGGCTTTACGATGCTGTCACTTATTTCGAGCAATAGGTAAAGACCACAAACATTGATATACGCTATGGAGTGTGGAAACGATGGGAATCGGACTGTTCAATCTGAGTGCTTTAATTAGCGACATTCTTCACAAGTTTTCTTGAAAGAGCTCAAGGTTATATAGAATGACAAATGCAGAACAAATATTAAAATTGAGTCACATTACCAATACTCCCAAGCTTTTTCACTTATATGAAAACAGCTTAAATACACATTGGAGATCGGTACTTTGATAGGATTTCGCACAAAGGCTGCCTTACAAAAAGTCTCAGGATTGGTGTTAATTCTAAATTCAATAGCCCGTCAAAAAACAAAGGACTGCGCCTTTATGGCTCCCACATTCTTGTCGATTATTGTACAGGTCTTATTTTGATCTGGAACAAAGAGTTCAATGCCACACTCCCACACCAGTTCCTATATACAAAACAGGGCTCTATGTGTCAAGTGATCACGAAGGTTTCGCCAAAGCTTTTAAGAACAGAAAAAATAAAAGCTTACACACCGTACCAAGCCCTTACGAAATATTTAAATTGGAAGAAGTTTTTTGGTGTTTGAACGGCACTCAGAATTTCTTTGTTTGCGAGATAAAAAATAAAGTTCGTAAGTACAGTTTATACACGAATATAAATATAGTCGTTGACTTTTAATAACCAAACCAATTGACCGCGTCAGTGGGCATCAGTGAACTGACTTTGTGTTCTTTTGTCAATATGGGCTATTACCACTGATTACAGACCCGTCGATAAAGGAAGGAGTGTCTAACAGCTATACTGGGTAAAAAAAAAACTATATAGATTTTATATATATGTTTAAAGTAAGTGCTACAAAAGTGATTGGGGAGTTAGCATCTGACCTGGTGTGCCAAGTTGAATTCGGACTAGTAATAAGGCTTGAACCGACCGGTTTAAGTTACTGCAATATTTGAAAATTTACAGTCTTTTAATTGGAGGCCCAGGCGGATTACAGAAGGTGGATAAAAGTATTGGCGGAAAGTTGAAAAGGAAATTGAGATCGTCTTTAATTTTCAAATTTATATCGAAGTCGCAGTGGACCACTAGAAGGTGAGAATAACTTTCTTACAGTTATCAGGTTCGTATCCAGAGGGCCGGTGTCAGGAGACATGTCTTGGACATAAATAAAATTCAAAATTTACACAAAAGCGGCACCAGTAGCAATCTGGGAATCTTTGACAATTGGAAGTTTCTACTTATGTAAGCTCCCATTAGACGAGACCCCCGCCACTTTCACAAATCACTTATCCTCCAGGTCCGTGAGATGGAGAAGAGACCTTTCTCGTCAGACAACTTGGTCACTTGTCTGGTTAAGAAAAAGCAAGAAGAGTGGCGGGGATGGTGTGTTAAATATGCACTCGTCAGTTTTGGACAAATGTCACGACACCTGTACAGCATAACTGTAGTGAGATAGACTTGACTTTTTTGCTTGAAACAAATGCTTTCCGTTGAACCTTTCCTGAACCTTATCGTGTGTAATAATCGAAAATGATTGCTCATTGTGTGAAATTTCCTTTTAGGTATATTCCTGGCATAAACTGTGTTCTGTTTCGATAAGAAAGAAAGGGTACTGGGAAATAATTGTTAGGTGGACGCATAACCTTTACGACAGAAAACCTTTTAAAACTATTGTATAGAAGAGTATGCACAGTTTGAAAGTACTTTTGCGAAGCCATAGTTCCTGCTTTAAAGTATTGCAGCATCTAGAATATACGTAGTCACTTCCGAGCTTGTTACAGTATTAACTTGCGATGCATTTGAACTATAGTCTACAAGTTTACACGTATATTAATATCACCGCAAAGTATACCGTTTATTACAGTTGTTTTATCTAATTCTCTTCTAATCCCAGCATCGTAAGCACCATTAGTATGACTGGTATAAAAGGCTGTAGACTAAACCAATATTTGATTGACATTTTATACTTTTCTGTCTAAAGGACCAGTGACCCAAATAGGGCCTATGTGCACTGCCTCGGAAGAATTTTTATGACTGGCTAATGCTAACGCTAATCCCTAACTAATCCCTAACCTTAACAAAGGATACAATCGATACAATACCATGCCATCAGCCAATCAGGAAATATCTTACGAGGCAGTGAGCATCAGTTGGACTTATAGGGAACCTTCACCACTCACAGTGGAGTGGGTCGTCGAGTGGCAGAGTGATCTCTTCCAGCTGCTTTGCACCAATGTTTTACATGTGCATGGGTTTGAATCCCACTCGATGTACGTGGGTTTTTCTCCGGGGACTCCGGCTTTCCTCTCACTTGGCATATAGGCTTGCTCTAAAATCGGTTGCCCAGCCGTCGAAGTCGGTTTCGCGTCGGACTGCGCGCACCTTCCGGTCCAGTTAACTAGCCGACTTTGCTTCTTTTGCACAGTGGTATGTTCCCTGTCAATAACAATTAACTGAAGACCGTTTAATCTTTGCATGAAGTAGAGAATGTGAATTATAAGTAAACGGGAGGACAAGTTGACCAAATAAAAAATAAATAAATAAAAAAAATAAATAAATAATAATAAAAAAAAACTAGGAAACGCAGTTTAACGTTTAGCAATATCAAATTTACCTGGGCGTCCACGTTTTCATTTGCTACAACAGCAAGGTCGATTTTGTTATGCATGGGACTACTAGCTCCGAGGTAGTACTTCCATGGTTGGAACATCAGATATTCGTTGACATGGGGCTCAGTTGCCAGCCTTACGGCCCATTGTAGTAATGTCCCTCAGGAGGGAGGGGCAAAACCCCGGAAACTCTGGAGTATTTATTTACACAACTATGTGCACTAAAATAAAATAACTGCCGAAAATGTCATTGAATACACACTAAAGAGACTATAAAATCGCAGTCTGTCTACATTTTTGCAAAGTAGCGAAATTCTGACTAACTGCCGGTCGATTTCTTCAAATTTTAGCTGGATTGATGGTGACGGGGAGGACGGTGCCCATAGAGAACGGAGGGTCATAGAGTTTCTATGGAGTTTTGTAGTAATTATACTCACTGTGTTCTATGGGAGGCTACGGTGGGACAATAAGAGTATAAAATTAATGCCCGTGAAGCCCCCCGCAAAATAACACTTTCACAGACACTGTAGTAATAAGTTTTACACAGCAATTACCCATGTGGGAATTTAGAACTGAATACGCACTAGATAGACCTAAAATTGTAGTTTACCCTTGTTTACTATTACCAGAACTAACGGTCATTCAGTTTCTTAATGATGAATGATGCAGGTCTGAGGGTTAGGAGCTACGATGGACAATCAAAAATGTTGAACGGGGTTTGCAATTGCAAGACACGCCCTGTCATTTTAGAGTTAATACTTCTGCAATTAACGCGTATAAAAGTTGAGTGGGATACTCGCCAAAATAGCATTTAATAGTTATGTTAGTACGTTTTTAGGCCCTGCATCTTCATGAGTTAGAAGGAAACCCTCCTTCGCAACCATAGCAATACAATGTGTAAGCACTTTCAAGTTTTTAGAGTAACCACGACCCCCTCCTCCCACTTAACGATTTAAATAAGTGGAAAACTAACGCACAGACCCGACTTTGATCCGCGTGCGACGCAACAGTGAAAACCAGTAGAGGGGGCGGTTAAATTAAGTTTGAGCCAAATTGTTCCTGACTCACCTAGGTTGGTCCAGATTTCGATCCGACAGTCCTCGTCGTGACCGCATCCGTCTGAAGAAACTGTTTGATATTCGTATTGGAGTTGGGGGGGGGGCGTCGCAGTTGAGTAAGGTTGGAGCAGCGAACAACTGTCATGGACCCAGACGAAGGTTGGCGAATGTGTGATTGATGAACAGTAGATAGACTGACATCCACCTCAGCAGTGTGTTGAAGGCATAGTTAACCTACAATTCGACTGCAGTGCGACCTGACGCAACTCACCATGGTTACCTAAAACTCATCCCCGACCAGCAGTCAGTTCGATTTGCATCACTTACCAAAAGGCTTTTATTGACAGTGTCGGGACACGATGTCTATTTCATGGCAGACAATTATGACGACACTTCTATTTTCTCGACAGCCTGGATTTCTTCAAAATCAATGGCTCAGTCCCGAAAAAGGTAGTTAAGATCACTTACAGACACAGTTCCCTTAATTTGTGATTATTTCTCCAACACTATACAATGAATTCCCGACAAA
>WURT03135094.1:0-11388 GCA_009936505.3 Holothuria glaberrima | reverse complement strand
TGTGGGTGGTTCATGTTTGTTACAATATACAGTATCATATATGGCAAGGAATCTCTAAGCCTTTTGGCTTTCTGGTTACATTGATACCACTAGGATGGAGGGTTTTCAGTTAGTGGATCCAAAACACGCAGAGGTTTGTCTAGATTAGGGAATGCCGAACCAGATATACATCAATGTTTTTTCAATGGTCCACCATCCCTACGTGATATGTGTACGTAATTTGGTCAACATTGAATTAATTTCGTATAGATTGTGTGGTGAAATGGACGTTACCATCCGTTTATGTATTCCTATATAAAAAGCGTGTGATTTTGCACAGTTGACGTGATTTTTTCCCCTTTCATGTGATTTCCTCTTGTAGGCGGGTTTTGTAATACGATATTTGCCCTTAATCCCAAGTTAGCAAAATATATATATATAAATATACGTATATACATATTGAAGTACGCGTACTGGATTCCATAAACAAGGAAAAAAAGACAACAGGATGATGCCTTCATATCATCCAGTCTAGAAAAATCAAGCAATATATTTCGAACTACCTTGCTCTTCATCAGTTGCAAACGACAAAATAAAGTTAGGAATAGGGATGGCAGTATTGAGAAAAAATGGTACCGGTACCGCTGGTTACCCAGAACCGGTATTGTGAACAGTACCAACTCACAATTCATCATTGGAAGCGTCTTGGCGGTATTTTGGTGTGAACTCCAAACACGGCACCCAAAGCATACAGGAAGGGCTTCACTTTGACCCAAAAAATGATATTAAGATGACACCCTGGAATTACAGCTGGACTCTCTATACCGTGGTAGTTGATGTGGAACACAAAGTTTATTTCATTTTGGGGGGTGGGATATTTTTGTGAAATATTCAAATCATGGCACATTGTGATGTAAAACAAATGGTACAGTTATTTTGGTTTGGAATAAAAAAAATACCGGTAGTTTTATCAAACTGGTAGTAATAAGCACAAAAATATCTTTGGTATTTTCATTACCCATATTGCTGGTACCTTTATTTATATGAATACTGGTATACCACCCAACCTTAGTTAGGAAGCAAGGTCGGATCAGGGAGATGTTACTTTACTTTGACCGGAGATCCAACTTAAAATGTAATTTATTCTAATCCTGTTTGATCGGATTAAGAGTGAGGAGATAAACATTTAATGACAGATGATAGGTCTTTAGAACCTCCAATTCTTTTGTCTAATACTTATAACTGCTATTTCCTGTCATAACCAACCTTTGTCAACGACTCTATTAGGCTGACAATAGGATTATCGTGAACAATGGTTTGATGTGTAGCAAGTTGCCGACAGCCTAGTAAGCGCCAATGTTTTAACATTCAAAACGACTATTTTTCCTGGCAAAGTCTAAACATCCTTGTAATAAAAGATCTGCCCATGCTATTTGCAAATGTGGAAAAGAGCAATGAGGCTATATGTTACTGTTGATTTTCATCAATCTGCGCATTATTTCTCTACTTTAAGGTGGTTTTTTTCGTTCTCAGAATGTAACAAGGAATGACATTGTGGTGTTTTTAAAAAGGGCATAACACGCCACAAAGGCACAAATTAGTTTGCAAGCTGGCAATGTAAAATAAATGGGCAAATTTTCATGTGCAGCTCTTCAAGATTTATCAGACAACGTGAACCTTTGTGTTTAGTTTTTTAAGTACCTTTAAGCCTACTATATCTGGAAGATTACTTCAAAAAAGGGATTACTGTCAGTAACTAGCTAGGTTCAAAGAAAGGGTTAAAGATGTGTCTCCTGTCAAAGTAACACCTCCCTGGTTGGATATAGAATGGTCCAGTAAGTTAGAATGAGTCCCACAGGAAAGCCCATTTTATTGTGTCGTCTAATGTGTCTAGTATAAACATATATAGTAGGGTAGAAGAAATCCAGGTATACTCTGATAAATAAATGAGACGGTAAAAAGTACGCAGATACGCGCATTAAAGGTTGACTTTTGGAGTATACAGTGATAAGGGAGATAAAAGTGCACAGCGACTGGAAAACTAGCAGTAATATCATGAATGGTCTTTTTGTGGTTATTAAATCTCAAACGAAAAGATGTTCCTGTTTCACTGACAAATACTGTTATTACACGCATCACAGTGAAAAATATGTATAACATTTGAGGAGTCGCAAGTGAGATTGGGGGGTAGAAGGGAAAAATTGATGTTGGGAAGGGAGACTGTCCCTTCTAGTGATATGCATGCAGACCTGACACTGTGACTTCAAATCCGTTTTGCAGATGTACAGTAGGCATTGTTGCTCATCAATCACAATGCACGTCTGTGCTGTGAATCACGATTGATGCTAAGTCTGGCATTCTAGCTATTCTACCTTGTTTATAGTATATACATGTAAAGTGTATGTTAATGTGTGTAATGTTGCGAATGCCTTTGAAACTAGTAAGGTGGAAATCACATGAACTATTCACAAGTGAGAAATTCACATAGGGGTTAGAACCACTATGGGGAGCTTGCACAAAATGTCAAAATTCAGTTGTTGCACAGGACACTGTGCCACACTACATGTTGCTTTAATAGTACATGACATAGTGTCGACATGTGTTTGTTTGTTTGTCCTCTAAAACGTGGTTGCGTTAGTTGACTTTTCCATGTGTGCAATCTCCCTATAATACTCTACCTTTGGCATGTTGCATTGACCCCATTGTTAGCCCTTTACTTGTAGAAAGGGGGCAGTGTTCTGTGTGGATGATTCTTTTCAGATTTTTTTCCTGAACCTTGTTTCATCCTGGTAAATCTTTGGATTGGATTCCAAAGGCATTAGAGCAGTGTTATCTTGGATAAGAAGATCATGTGAAATTCTGTGTGATGCAGAAAATGTAAAGGAACAACAGAAATGAGAACAAAAGAAAAAGTGAAGGAACTAGGGGGAATCACATTTTCACATAAAAACCAGCAAAAATAATATAGTAACAAGGAAAAATGCATTTTTTTGTAAATAAGCAGGTACTGTAGCTCTTCCAATTGAATAGGTATGAACACTGTTTTGCCTTTCATGAGAAAAATGTGGAAGACATAAAAACAGTTGTACAAGAGGAACAAAGAGAAATAGAACTCAGTATTTAAGAAAAATGGTATTAAATGATGAGAAAAGAAATTTTATACCTTAAAAACTTGGCAAACTTTCCCAGCCTAGCTAAAAGAGACCCCCATACTGTAGGTGCTGCTAGTTTTACGTTGTTTATCAAATTTTATGTCATTTAATTAGGAACTTGCCACTAGATGGCAACTCCCTGATTTAATGGCCTGCAGAAATTCAAAAGTCAAAAAAACAAAATGATTATGAAATAGTTTGTTGTTGTTTGTAGTTTTAATGAAAAAGAAACCTATGCAGTCATGATGACGTGTGTGCATGTGCCAACCTGTTTGATATACTGCTTCTGGGCACTAAACGAACTTCATAGTCTATTTATTTCAGGGTAGAACCAACTTTCCCATTGTTTTCAGGTGCACATATTTGTGCATGTACCCAGAAACATACATACACACATAGTGTGTTTGTGTTACTCTGCTCATTAACACGTTACCTCAAGAAGGGAAAGTTTGAAAGTTCTCAAACTTAGTACATAGATACCCCATATTGAGAGGAAGAACCCTATTGTTTTTGGTGAGGGTCAAAGGTAATCTGGGGTCACCAGGGGTGAAACTCTGAAAACCTTGCTAACACATATCTCAAGGTAGGAAGCTTGGGTAAATTTCATACTTAGTGGGTAGATGAGTTATGGCAAGAGAAGAACCCAGTTGTTCTTGGTGGAGGTCAAAGGCCATGTAGGGTCACTGGGGTCAAAACCTGAAGACCTTGTTAAGGCAATATCTTGAGGTAGGAAGCTCGAATAAATTTCATACTTAATGTGTAGATGCCTTATGGTGAGAGGAAGAATGCTATTGTTTTTGGTGGGGGTCAAAGGTCATCTGGGTTCACCTGGGGTAAAACCCTGAACAACCTTTTAACATGATATCTCAAGGAAGGAAGCTTGGATAGAGTTTATACTTGGGTAAGTGGATGCTTTATGATGATTGGAAAAACCTATTGTTTTATAGAGGAGGTCAAAGGTCATCTGAGGTCACCAGAGATGTCAAAAAGCAAAACTTTCCAAGAATTCCCAAGATCGTTATCAGGGGTTGCCAGAGGTCAAAAAGCAAGAATTCCCAAGATCAAATGTGAAAACAAAACTGTAATTCTAACATGTTAAGACAGCATTTGACCAGTGACTGAAAGAAATGGGATAACATGGTATTATTTGGAATTAAACATACATTATGGAAACCTAAATGCACTTTTGCATTCTGATTTTTAACTTCTGTTCCATCTGGAGTCTTACCTCCGGTAAGTTTCATCCTAGGGTTCAGTTATGTATGTACTAAAGGTACATCTCACGAGGTGCCATCACTTCAAAAATGAGTACTTGAGAGCTTCTCTAATATATTTGACACATTCTTTTCATTCTGTAGGTCTGCCTTTGAGAACAGTCTTCACTTCAACCTGAGCAAGGTTGGAATCTAGCCACAGTTCCCTCATTTGTCTCAAACAGAGTTCAATGCCCCCACCAGCCACCCAAACCCCACCCTACCCCCAATTGATTGCTTGGCCACATTGCTTTCATTTTCATTGTTTATTTTGATGTAGTACATCATTTTAGGACTTCAATTTTCAGTTCACAGATAGTTCAGTCTTATTTGCCTTTTGTTTTAAGCTGAACGCACACGGACAACAGAAAACGTGAAACACGAGACAGAAACTCGTTTCGTGTTTTTGTGAAACGTTTTGCAAAACAAGCACTGCTTGATTCGGGAAACAAGTGTTTAGCTAAACATGGGCGGATGAATATTTAAACATAGGCAGACGAAACGCTAATTTTGGGTTTCGTCCAACGCACACGGACATCAGTGCGAAAACCTGTTTTCTTTTTCTTGTTTCGCGTTTCTGTTGTCCGTGTGTGTTCGGCTTTAGGAAGACAATTAGAATTTATAACTCCGCAGAGGGTCTGGTTTAAGCATTGGCTGAAAAAATTAAGCACCATGTTGAAATACTACAGCTGTCTCTGCAAAGCTGCAATTGCTGAGGCCACTGCATCCTGGTGGTTGGACATGGTATCTTACAAGTAGGGATATGAGATGGTAATCTAAAGTCCTTTCCATTCCTTGTTTTCAAGTAGCCTTTAAAACTGCCATGGATCAAACTGGATTTTGCTTTAGATGCTTTTGAGAATAATTTCCTGTAACCTTGACAAATCCAGTTCCACTGCCCATACCTATCTTCTCTTATCTTACACTGTACTGAGATAAACCAAATTGAAATAAAAGCCTTTAGCCTTAAAAGGGTTGAAGACTTACTGTATGCTTATGTTATTCTCAATAACTTTGTTTTCTTTTTCCTTCACCTGCAGACTAATTTGGAAGAGAACTTACCCCTTACACCATTTGCAGAATTTATTCAAAGCCAGGGAACTGTTTCTGGTGTCCAGAAACGGAAGTCTGATCTCTTAAAGAAGCACATTGGAGATTCAACGTTTGTAAATGAGGTAATTGAAACTTATGTTGCTATTTTATGGTTTGTTGACAAATTCACCTTAGTTGTATCTAGCTTTTAGTAGGATGTACAAAAAATACTAAACATTGAAAGTTTTACTGCTAGGCTACAGTAGGTTCTGATATACTGTACATGGCCTTGTATTTTAATACTACAAAGGTCAAAGGTCAAGGTTTTGCATAATTACCTGGATATTAATTCAAAGATAGAAAACGAAAGTGTCATAGAATATACATCCTTAGAGCAAACTTCGAGACCTGTGAACAACAGACTAAACATGGAAACCTGGAAAGGTAAAGAGACAGGGATGTACTAGAGTATCCCATTCCCCTCCCTAGACTGCTATATAATGTCCCTGTCCTAAAATTACGAGAGTGCATGTGCAGTCTGTAACCACTTTACAAAAGGCTGAGAGCTTGAAAGGGGTGTAGGATCCTTGCTCTGCACCACTGCTTGACAGCTGAACTGAGCAAAGACCTTAAGCAAACCTAAACTGGACAATTTACTGAGTGGGGCAACCTTTTAACCAGAAACCCAATACTTTATTGCAAAGTTGCAACCCTCTCACTTCTCTTGTGAGCCACCATGCCACTGTGCAAAATTGCAAATGTCCAGTTGGTTTGATCTGCAAGTGATCAGAGAACTTGTTAAATGTAAACCAGTGCACTCTGGTGAACAGGCCAACTGTGAAGGTCCTTTTCACACTAGGCATACTGCAATGTTAAACCTTACAACACATTTAATGAAAGTTGAAAGGATATTTGACACTAGGGGAAACATGTATGTAACACAATGCAATAAAATTGATTTAAAAAGTGAAATTTTTGTCACTTGTTGCTGAGTGATAATTTCCTGTGAACAGTCAAGGGATGGAACTGTGATTTTGGTGGATCTAATGTCTTTGAATATTGCTTGGTGATGAAGAAAATTGGGAATGAAGAAAATTGGGAATAGGGAAATATGGAAGAGGAGATTATTATTGTATTTATAGCATTGCCTCTTATTGTACCACATACAGTGTGGAAGTGGTTTAAAGGGCATAAGCAATCACCCCAAACTTATTTTGAAACAATAACTAGATCTCACAAATTTCCTCCTTCAGTATTTCTCTTCCAAGTGTCTTTCATGGTATTTCAGAACTTAAATATTTCATATTCAAGGTAAATCAAGGAGTTACTTCCTCCTAAATTCCACAAGTAAGTGAGAAAAACATTGTCAGGTGATTCTCAAGAGCCATTCATGAAATAGGGTAGACAACTACACTAATCCAAATTGGGGTGACTGCATTTTCCCTTTAAAGCTGCAATCTTCAAAAAGTGAGTTTTGACAAGTGTTCAGTGGAATTGTACTCTTCTTTATCTTGTTGAGTCCTAAATATTGACTCCTACTTTGTGAATCTCTATTTCCAGATAATGCAAACACCCCCTCACATTCTTCCAGCAGTGAAGACCATCTCATCACAATTTCTTCACTCACTACTGTTGTCATCCGAGCATAGCAGGTGAGAGAAACATGGCCGACATCTGGCTATATTTTATCAATTTAAGTAATTGAATTGATGTATCACTTTCTTCCTCTTGGTAGTTTCACGTCCACAATTCACTCTTCTTTTGTCCGACTTCAAATCTCAGTGCATCATTGTTGATCCGTTGAAGTAGGTATGATGAAATGCGAACCTCTCAGAGCAAATTTGTACAAGAAATTGCTTTTGAAGGTAGTTGCCAAGTTCTACTTGCATTATTGACACAGCAGACCACATGCTTGCAATTGTAAGGTCCAAAAAGGGGCTTGGATAAAATGCACATGTTTAAACTTTGGCATTGCATTTGTAGACTGTGTGGCAACATTACTGGGATGAAACGTGAATTTTTGGACAAATTTAATGTTGACTATGTTTCTTCTTCATGGTGATAAGTGCTAAGTTTTAGTCAAAGTGATAAGAATTATTCAAAGTAGACTCAGGGAATACACTGTGGAAAATGTGTCTCATATCATTTGTACAGCTGTTGAATATTGAAGTTTTTAATATCAAAATTGTGTTTGTTCAAAAATGGCTGAAGAGTAATATTGTGCTTTGTGGTGTCTGATCCATATTGAGTAAATCATTTAATATTTTGCGAGTGGTTCAAATTAATTTGAAATGGTATTTAAAGTTATTTAGTAGGATTTTTTTAGTCTTTCCATCCTTGAATTTATTATTCTCGTGGTGACCGTACTTGTCACCTGTACTTACGCAATAGTCAGCCTTCTCTTAAGAGATCTGTGATATCATATCTATAAATAAAACAACCAAACCAAACAAACTCATGCCATCTTCACACTTGGCTGGTTTTGTTAAACTTGAGTAGAATATCAATAATGAACTGAAAATAAGAAAAAATGTGAAAACATGAATTGAGAATAGCAATTTATTTGCAACATAGCGAAAAAGAGAGGTGACTTTCAATTTATGGTGTAAAGCAGGGGATCTCAAATGTGTCAGCTGCCATGGACAACTTTTGTGTTTTTGCTTTAAATTCATGTAGTAGCAAGGGCTGCATTCAACAGCTTTTGTCCGTATTCAAAATATTTGGGGGCCATTTTTGTGCATACCAGGGCTGCAAATGGCCTGGGGACTGCCTTTTGAGAACCAAGTTTGTAAAATGTGGCTGAGAGATGAGCTGTAATGAATGAGGTACTGCTTCTGCAATCAATGTTAATGATTAAAATACTACTTAGTTGTAAAACTGTTGTCATTTTGAAATTATGAGAGCTATCACTTGTTTGGTTATTTTACAGTTGTTATATGGTCACCCATTCTCCTCTTCCCTCGGAAAATTGGATATTATTAGGGATAAAAAAGTCATTTTTTTATGGGAATCATGAAATATTGGTAGTACTGGCCCAAGTACGTATATGGATTGGAGATACTGTCTGTGAAACTTACTTTTCAGAAGTTTTAAAATATTTCACTAATCACAAGTCTGGTTTAAAAGCCTATCACTATTGTTTTATGTACTGTATGGTGTCTATGAGACACAAGGATCCTTAAATGTCCACTCATGATGTAACCAATATCTTAGGGAACTGTTAGTTTACAGAATGGACTTGGACATATTTTTTCACAAATGCTGTCTTTTAAATTATGGTGCTGTAAATATTGTAATACTTCTCAGGAAAGAAATGGAAAAGTATTGAAAATTTTGCATGCTGAAAGTGCAGGAACCCACTGCTGTAAACTTGAGCTTTAAGTGTTCTATTTCCTTTGTAAAGTTATAGGTCATTTTAACTAAATATAGACTTCAGTAGAAATCAATGAAACTGAAAAAGGTACCATGTCATAGAAACAGATGATATGAAGGATAAATTCTCTACATTGACATTGGTGATTAATAACTTAAAATAATAATCCAGACTTAATTTTTTGTCTTAAAGATAAAGAAAATTTTACTGTTCCTATTCAGGTGGAATTTTCCTTTAGTTCTCTTGTTTAGCAATGGAGATTTTAAGCTGTAGTGTTCATCACTTATTTTATGGGAAGTAAACTTTGAACAAAAATATTGCATTTGTGTTACAGAAGATTTTTCATATAAACCTTTAAAAACCATGATTTATAGTTAAAAAAATAATCAGCAATTTAAACAAATGCATCTCGTTAGCTTCATTTTTAGCTCATACCAGCATGCTGATGTGAGCTATTGTGATCACAAGGCATCACTCTATCTGTCTGTCTGTATGTCTGTCCACAGTTGTTTAAAATGCTTTTCCTCCCACAGGCTTTCATGGATTTGTTTGAAACTTGGACAGAATATTTCTAGGATGGTGGGCCATTTGGGTGGTTCAGAAATTTTTGGTCAAAGATCCCATATGGGCCCTACATGGCCCATTTTATGAAATTCTGCAAAATGCTTCTCTTCCTACAGATTCTCTTCTACAATGATGATGGCTTGTCATAATGTTACTGTATTAGTGGTCCCTTCAGGGTGTTCAGGAATTTTGGGTCCAATGCCCAATATGGGCTGTAGGACCCATTTTGTGAAATATTGTAAAGTGGTTAACCCCTCCACCAGTTAATGTTAAACAGACTTGACAGCCTGTCATAATGATGCTTGGTTAGTGATCTGTTTATGGTTTTAAAATTTTGGTTGAAGGTCCAATGTGGGCCCTATGGTCCTTTTTATGAAATTCTGCAAATTGCATACTCCTACAGATTCTCTTGTACAATGTTGATGGTTTGGTATTGATACTCCACTAGTGGTTCCTTCAGGGTGTCCAGGAATTTTGGGTCCAAGGCCCAAGATGGACCTTAGGGTCCATTATGTGAATTATTGCAAAGTGATTAATTTGAGCAATTAATTAGAGTTGACTGCCTGTCATAATGATGCTTGGTTAGTGACTTGTTTATATTTTTCTGGAAGTTCTGGTCCAAAGTCCCATGTCATAAGTCATTTGAGGTCATTTAAAGTCATATGGCACATGTACTAGTAAAGACAAGAGCCCAGGAACCCATGGTTGAAGGTATGAACTTCTGAACCATTGGTGCTCAAGTTAAGAAATGAGCTTCTCACAAGAAAGAAATTTATTTATTTGTAGCTCAAAAATAATTTGTCAGCCCAAACTTTCAAAAGTTCAAATGATGCAACATCCACATCTCTTATAATGTATAATACTTAAGGGAGGTAAAGCCATTGTTTGAGTTAATTGGCAAGATTGAATGGTTTAATAATTATTATTGCTACTTCCATTGTATGTCATTCATGCAGTGTTAATGCAACATTTCCCTTAAAGCTAGTAGGTATCATTCTGTGACTTCACATTACTATTTAGTTTGCACCTTATGATGTCAGACTTGTTTCTAAACAGATTTACAACCCATTACTCATATAGCACATTTTAGCAGTATGAAAATAGTTATCTCAACTTTTTTTTTTTTTTGGAAAATGTTTACTTTCTATGATTTTCAGTGTTTCCTGTTTTTTTTTGTACTTTTTGGTTCCTTGCTTTAGCAAAGGAACCTATGTAGTCAGGTTGGCGTGTGTGTGTATGTGTGTGTGTGTCAGTGACGCTTGCTTTGGTACGCTGTAACTCAACATGGGAAAGATGGACTAAACTTAAACTTGGTATATGGATGCATCATTGTGAGAAGGTGTGCCCTATTGTTTTGGGGGAGGTCAAAGGTCATCTGGGGTCACCAGGGATAAAAAAACTGAAAACCTTGTTAACGCAATATCTCAAGTTAGGAAGCTTGGATAGATTTCATACTTAGTATGTGGATGCGTTGTGGTGAGAAGATAAAAGCTACTGCTTTTGGTGGAGGTCAAAGGTCATCTGGGGGTCAAACACTGAAAAATTGTTGTTAACATGGTATCTCAAGGTAGGAAGCTTGAATAGATTTCATACTTAGTATGTGGATGGCTTATGGTGAGAAGACGAATCCTATCATTTTTGGTGGAGGTCAGAGGTCATTTGGGGTCACAGAGAGTCAAATACTGAAAACCGTGTTAACACAATATCTTAAGGAAAGAATCTTGGATAGATTTCATACTTGGTATTTAGATCCACCATATTAGAAGCTGGGCCATACAGTTTTTGGTGGAGGTCAAAAGTCATCTGGGGTCACCAAGGGTCAAAAACTGATAACCTTGTTGTTAGCACAATATCTCAATGTAGGAAGCTTGGATAGATTTCATACGTAGTGTGTGGATTCCTTATGGTTCGGAAAATGTTTTATTTTTGGTGGAGACCAAAGGTCATCTGGGGTCACCGGAGGTCAAACTCTGCAAACGTTTTCAATACTATATCTCAGTGTAGGAATCTTGGATAGATTTATGCTTCACATGGT
>WURT03135093.1:0-29346 GCA_009936505.3 Holothuria glaberrima | reverse complement strand
AACTTTGAATGTCTTCAAGTGGACATAGGCTAACTTTGAATGCCTTCATTGTTAACTAGTGGAGTTATTTTGGACATACCTATAAAGGCTGTAAGGCCAAACAATGGATGTTGTGTCAGTGTAAGTGCCACAATTACCTACACAACAGCTTAATGAGACAATTTCCTGCTATGTAACATGGCCAGAAAACTTTTGGAAAGGTTTTAAATTCATCTGTGAAGTAACTTCTATCTTTTGATGATGCAGTTAATTCAGGCTAGAAAATGAGAAAAATCCGGCCGGATTTCTTTAAAGATCCGGCCGGAACCGTAACCGGATATATTTTCATAATCAGGCCGGATAATCCGGCCGGACCGGATATCCGGTGCATCCCTAATTAAAATGTACATACTTGCAAAATACGAAGGGGCTCTTTCGGTTTTTTTTTTCTTCTTCTTTCTTTACTTCAAGGTAGGCATTTAATCAGTATCATCATCGTAGCAGATAGGCTTTGTTAGAAAAATTAAAGTGTCTCATACTGATCCTGCAAGCAATTTTTGCATAAGTCAGTTCCTTCATATGCACTCTTTCGGTGAACCTTCGCGAAATCCTTATAGTCAATGTTTCATACCCATTGTACATTATATAAAGCCTTGGAGGCCATTTTAAATTAAAAGGAGCACGGGAAGCTGAGCACAATGATACTTCTAGGTACGTTTGCAAAAAGAAAAAAAAATCATATATTTTATCCGAAAAAAGCGCATACTTTGCGAGAAAAAAGTCACCTTTTCTCTAGTAATGTGATCGAGAGGGCGCCAACCCCCAGTGCCTACCTAGCAGAAGGACTTCGTTAAGTTTTGTGTGAAAAGTTGGGGACTGGAAAAGGGCTTTTGAAGCAAAATGTAGGCATATGGGCTCATTACTAAGAGTGGAAGACGAAAGCTCCCATACCTTCTATTCCCCGCCTATACCTATATGATTATTTCTAGCACAATGTTATGGGTGAACTGTTCTTGATAAACTTGATGTTCCACCTCTTACTATGTTAGAGGCTGGGCATCAAGAAATTGTGAGGCAATTAGATACCGTTAACAATATCCATATTGAGATGACAGGTACGTACACGCACAATTTTCAGCGACTTTCAACTTTTATGTGGGGTAATTTACGACATCATCTCCATTGGTGCCCCCTCTCATCACCAACCTCTATCGGCGCCATTGGCATTTGCAGTGATAACTTCAGCAAGCAATTCACACAATGTGATAAGGTGTTGTACCTACAGAAATTTTTCAGACGAGTTTTGATATTCTTTAGGCAGCCTACACCTCAACATGATATAGCAGCGAAGAATCCGTTTCCACAAAGATGGGTTATTGTTTTAAAATGCTAACGTGTTTAAATGGGTATTTCATGCCACTTAAGCATGTACCGTGTGTTCCTATGATCTGTTTTTGTCGTTATTTTTTCTAATGATGGATTCCTGATTCCCGATCCTTTATCCTATTTCAAAAAATGATGTATTAAAAGGCAGAATTTTCGGTGTGATTCGGGCCCAATTCTTGCTGTTCATGCCCCATCGTTGACATCGTGCCCTTCTCTTGCACAAAGTGCTCTCCTTTTTCACCTAACCAAAATTACAATATAATTAAATTATGGACCTTTTCTAGCCATATATGATCACTTCCAAAATTATCCCAAAGGTGGCACTATTCTGCATCTAAGCAACCTTAAAGGACAATTCTTGTTATCCCAGACAGTTCCAATTCTCATAACTATGCAACTTGTAGCTCCTCCCATAACTGTATAAAGCTCCATCTTGTGCAGATACAAACCTATTTTATTGCTTCAGGCCATGTCCTTGTGAGCATACAATGCTATAATGTGTAATCCAATCACCCTCTCTGTATTGTGTGGAATGTGAGCTACTCTGCATCTTTTGAATTTTTAAACTTTGCTGTCAATCAAAGAGCAGTCACCAACTGAGAATTTTGATACCCCATACTAACAATATACTTTAAAGTGACTAGTGTTTGTCTTTAAATAAACAAAAAAATCTCAAAGGGGTGAGGGGTTCCCTCCCCTTAGACCTTGCCCGAGGACAAAGGAATGATACCCCACTGTTGTATACAATCGCGGGGACGTTTAAAAGCAGGGTTGTAGTCGAGTCCTCCAAGCTCGAGTCCAAGTCCAGTGTTCTCGAGTCCAAGTCCAAAATTGTAAAACAAGTTAAATCCAGTATTTTCTGATATTCAGCTTTGAAGACTAAATGCACTAAGATCAATATGCTACAAAAAACTGACCAAACAAACAAATTAGAGAAACCTGATGCTAAGCTGAATGAAATTATAGGAAGAAGCTGATCAAAATGTACTCTCCACTACAATTTTCTATATCATTAGCTCTCATTGATCAAATTCTCCACACCAAGGCTAAATCTGCACGGACTGAGTTACAGTATGTCAACAACTGAAACCGGGAATGATTACGGCTATATCCACATAGTGGTTTGAACCTATGCTACCGATGGATTTCGGTGGATCGATTGGAATAGAAATTTTCCACGGCCAGAGTCTATCATTATCAAGTTGAGTAGCCCAGTCGAGTGTATTATTCGGCCCAGATTGCTATTGGGGGAGGTCGCTTGGGGCGTTACGATCTTGTGGGGCTTCGCGCCCCTAACCCCTCCCCGTAGCTACGCCACTGAGTCACAGGAACTATAACTCCAGGGTCCCTTTGTCAAAGCCTCATCTAACCTACAGAATGGTTTCATCTCATCGTACTGCACTTCCTGTTCATAAACTAAACATACACATGAGAAGCATATATTCTGGATTTGTTCTATTTCTTTGTTTTAAATTTTATTTTCCTGTGAAATCATGAATTTGCCAATCCATCTAATCTAACGTGTTGGTCATACCCACCCGAAAATCAGATAAAATGTTTCAGTTACCACCAACCTCAAGCCTCTCGCCGGATATTCACACACAGAAAGACACAAAGACACACTTAAAAAGGCCAGCAATAATCCATTTTTGAGCGACCAAAGCATTATTAAAGTGTTGCATGCACATATGCGTGCAATTGCTTCAAGCCCTTCAATACTGTATCACAGATCAAATTAAATTGGTTATGAAGATGCTGATTAGGAACTGAGAAATATTCCTAAAACTAAGATCTTTTCATGGTACAAGTATCAGGCAGGACTCCTACTCTCACAGCTACGTACAGTACAGAAGGCCTACTGCTGGCTGTATCAAAGAAAATAAGGCCCTAATACATGGTGAATGCTGTTGCATTTGGGGGAATTATGAAATAAAAAATATGTGATGAAAAAAAAGGCTGGACTTGATGGATTTGACTTCACGTCCAAGAGAAAGTCCGAGTCCAGAGAGCCCAAGTCCAAAAATCCCGAGTCCGAGTCCAAGTCCAGAGAGCCAGAGTCCAAGTTCAAGTCGAGTCGAAAAAAGCGGACTTAAGTCCGGACTCGACCTCGAGTCCGGAATCGAATCCTATAGCCCTGTTTAAAAGTACATTTTACATATACTTGGGGGTTACTAAGGTTACATTATGACTTCATCTGTGGTGCCCCCCTCAATCACCAGACCCTGGCGGCGCCACTGATCTGAGCCACGTCCTGAGAGCAATATTTTTAAACGTGGAGAGGGAAACACCTTCTCCTCAGACCTTTCCTATCACTAATCGCCCAAGAATCAACATTTTTTTGCAAATATTACCATTCCAATCAAAAGGGCATGGCATAAATGATCAAAGGTTGAAATAAGTCTATGTGTTTGCTATAGTAGCCTTTCCACAAAAATGTCATTTCTAGAGAATGAACATGCAGGAGAAATGGAAATTGATAGTATCATTTTGCATATAGACCCCATCCTGAGACCAAAATATCTCCCTTATGCCCCTCCCCAGGACGCCCATCACTCATCCACAAACCAATGTAACCCCCTTCCCCTTACAGTAAAACCTGGATCCGCTCTTCCATTTGTAACTTACTGAGCAATTAACAACGAATTTCACAAAATTTTAAATGGTTATAATTCTTCTGCGTTTTAATATTTGAATATTATGAGGGCTCCTGAAGCCTCTCATATCATGAGATTATACAATGTTTGTAAAGTTGAAAGAAAGAAAAGTGTCAACTTGATTGATATTAAATTTTCTGAAAGGTCGCTTTTCAGTCAGAAATGCGGCGCAATATTCATCCACCAATATCTCGAGAACCAAACATACACATTGAATGCAAATTTAACCAGAATGCTAAGAATAATTACCCTTACAAAAGATTCAATCTTAACCCAAAGGTATCACAATCCTCTGAAGAACATACGTTAAGCGGGTGTCCCACCTCTTTAGCATACTGCACAAATTAATTCACAATCCTCATATCTATGGTATACCGTATTATGGTGGTACTCTCTCCACTGCAAATAGTTCAATTCCTGCTTCAAGACACACTGCAGTCCATCATCTATTTGTCACAAGGAATTTTGACCATGACAGTGGTTCTAAGGGTAACTCGTTGAGACGCGGGATGAGTTTGCCCGGGGCTGTGGTTTTTGACGTTAACCCAGTTGATGCTTGCCCTGGGCATGGTTGGTTCCGTGGGAACAGGGTAGAGGAGAGCGCTGCGCGTGACTACGACGACTCCGGTGGCGCTCGGTCCTTAACGTTTGTGGGCCCCTCCGGCGGGAGGCTTTGCCCATCAGTTCCACCCCGACTTCCAAAAGACTGGCGAAGCCACTGTAGGTGACATTTACATTTTTAAGTGCAGAAAACCTTGTCCTTTATGTTTGCTACCCAGGCTGTATATGAATGGAGCCAGGAGCGATTGTTCTTTAACTGAACCCCGCATACATATGCTTCGAGGTACGCGGTTAATTTTTCAGTTGGCATTTTCTTCAATGGATGGCACCACCCTTACCAGCCCCCATTAAGAATGTTCTGTTGGGGCCCTTGTTTGTTACCAACTTGCGATCAACCAGTTTATAAGTTCGTTACTAGAGTTTTCCACTGGTTGTGTCCTATTTTTTCCATCTCTGTCACAGTTACGACAACAGAGAAGTTGTTCAGCAAATTAAAGTCAAAGTTTATTTGAGATCATCAATGAATCATGTAAGATTGGACGGTTTGGCTTTGCTGTCCATTGAAAACGATGTAGCTACAAGTGTAAACATAGATAAACTAATTGAAAATTTGAAACAAATGAGATCTAAAAAGTTCAAAATTTAAATACCAGTGTCAGAACATGCAGGTTTGCAGCTGCATTGTCATATTATTTTGAGTTTACCTTTAAGTTTTACCACACCTCCTGTTTGACATTATTGTATCGAGTTATAACAGCGTCAATAGATAACAGAAGAAACAGACCATTGACATACGATTAGCGACTCGCAGCTTTGAGAATTTAATTAAAGAGATGGGATGACCACAGTACGATGGCTAATGTCCCCGACTGTGGTCGCCCACTCAGCAGTTGATCCAGCTTTGCCCTCAGTGATTACATATTCTTCCATGTGTTCCAAAAATTTTGGCCCTCTTCACACGTTGTCCAAGTCCACATCGGATTTTTCGGAAAATCGCTTAATCAGCACCAGGCACATAAAGTATACACTCTAAAAACGTCTGGTCAAATTTGAACAGAATCTGATCAGAGGGGCACCGAACAGAAATCTGATCAAATTTTTGACCAGATTTGGTTCAGAAATGATCAGAATCGGTTCATTTTTGACCCGGATCTAGTCAAATTTTTTATCAGATTCCTGTTCGGTGCCCCTCTGATCAGACCTTTTTTAGAGTGTACGTCTATTGTAGTCTACTGTAGATGCTTTGTCAGAATATGGTGTCAAATATAGAGATTTTCGTCAGCCCCTTTTCAAAAGCAGGGTTTGAGCTGCTCCAAGTCGGAAAAATTAGTCCTTTCGTGCAGAAAGTCCTGTGGACACCCCTGGGGGTTGGCAGAATTTATTTAGAGGGTAAATAAGACGGAAAGGAAGAATAAGGTAATAATGAAGAAAGGCAGCGAGTGTCTGAAACGGAGGAAGGAGAGCTACCAAGCTATAACTTGCAGGCGGGGGGCATAGCTAAAGCCTCAAAAAAGTGGTGCCGAAATAGAGGGATGGAGCTAAGAAAGCCCACCCCGCCTGATGAACGTCTAATTATCTTTATAGCCAGATGTCAAAGAATAGTACATTATAACGTTAATTCCCCAACATTTCTTTGTAGAGGGCACCAGACCCCCCCCCCCAATGGCATGTTTGAATTAATTGTGCGAAAACATTCATACAGTGTCATTACCATTGCCTGCCCATTTCAAACTTGTGATCGCCCGCTATATGACAGTGCTTCATTTCAAAAGTTTCTGAGATACAATCCCTAAACCCCTTGTCATATGGTCTTTGTGTTTATTTATTTTTTTTTTGTGTGTATGTGAATTTACACACCAGAAAGCACAACCCTAGATTTGCATCGGACTTTCTCATAGGTCTAAATTCAAACAAATACATTTCCAAATTGTTCGTTTTGTTGCACAGCATGTATGTCTTGTTAAAGTGTCGCCCTGTAGGTATTTTTGCAAATATTTTGTCGGTAAATACGCCATTTTTCCCTTTGCCCATCAACCATTCGTTACACCCTAGCTTCGGCACTGAGTAAGGATCATGCATCTTTTTTTTTTTGAACAGCCGATGTTCTAAACAGTGAAAAGGAAAATAATATTCTCAACATCGGATAAATGGTGGGGATGAACTAGTGGTTTGTGCAAATTTAAAAGGACTATGAAGCAAGGGTGGTCCAAGTTCACCTAGCCCGATTCAAAAACAATTCCATTTCCAGAGGTAATTATTCCGCGGCAAATCCACGCTCAGCCCCTTTCGATCCGGAGACAATTCCGAGTCCAGTGCAATTCCGGAACACTTTCGAGTCCAGTTATTTCAAACTGACTATGCAATTGATTTGACTGTTACTTCTTGTAGACTCTCTCATCGTTAGCTTTTCTATTGCAGCTGACGCGCACTGTCTCGTGGGGTATTTTCTGGTTGCCTGATGATATTGTATCGGTAGTTCCCTTTGTCAAGGTTAGTGACTAGTTAGGGATTAAAATTAGCGTCAGCCAATCGTAAAAAAGTCTTCAGAGACAGTGCGCATTGGCCCTTCTATTTTAGCTTGTGTTTTATTGCATTACACAATGTACGGTTGACTCGCTTGAAAGTGAACAGAGCAGGTACATTGTGAATGAATACGAAACTACAGTATGACAGTTATAGGCATACTACAGGAAAATGTTACGCAAAGATAACTTACCTTTACAATTCTTTCTATGAAGACAAGCTAGGACATCCGCATCACCAAAAAACTGGGGTAATAAGACTCCTACCATGTCAAACATTGAATGAGAGAATCTACAACAAATAATGCAAAGACAAAGGTTCATCAAGATCGTGAAAATATAAAAGTTGTTTTTATCTCTGGTGATTAAAATCATACAATTAACGTTCTACCGGAAACAGGGGCGTATCCAGGACTGTATTTATGGGGGGAGGGGGGATATGCCCCGACACTATCTAAGCGGAGTGCCACCATGACTTGGCGAGGAGCGTACCGACAAAATTTTGACAAAAATACCTCCCAGATTGCAGAAAATGGCACTTTCTAGGTATTTTAAGTTGCGTTTAACCATTCTAATAGTTGATAACTCATGTTTTAGAAATTCACAAGTGCGACCATTTCATACAATAAATTACAAAACTATTTTGAGAGAATAATTTTGATTTCCAATTGCTTTATGAGCTTTTTTTAGTGTGTTGTTTCAAATGCGTGGGTAAACTTTTTTTTGACTGGGTGGGGGCTGAACGTTTTATCGGACCGCCGTCCTGGGGAAGGGGTCTAAGTGGAGGCGGTGCCCTTCCCCCTTTGGAAAATTTTTGAATATTTAAGGCCCTTTAGACGCAATTTGGTGAAATATTTTGCAAATTTTAAGGATCTGTCTCTGCTCTTTTCATT
Organism: Holothuria glaberrima; assembly: GCA_009936505.3. NCBI lineage: Eukaryota > Metazoa > Echinodermata > Holothuroidea > Aspidochirotida > Holothuriidae > Holothuria > Holothuria glaberrima. The sequence continues at coordinate 21,351 of WURT03135093.1, read as the reverse complement.
TTAACGATGATCGCTCCCGCTATACATGTAGGCGGACAAGATGACCAACTTGTTTCCATCTCGTTTTTTTTTTTGTTAAAAGGAAATGTATATTAACGTATCGTTGTCACTGACAATGCTCAGAACATATAATAGACCGACAAAAAAAACATTACACACAGGAAACAATTGCCTTTCCAAAATGAAGACGTATTACACTCAGCGGCGCCGCCAGACTTTCATGATGGGGGCACCACCGATGATATCGTAATTCTATCTCAGTTCAAACTCCCATGCCAGCGTAATTTGCACCTCATGTGTCCCGCGTTCGTGCACAGCAATGGAAATACTTCCTTTGTCACTTCAAAAAGGTGCCGTCCGAGAGGGGGGTGGGGTTTAAGGGAAGGGTTCCCCTCCCCTTTGAGAAATTATTGTTAATTTAATGTTAATTAGATGCAAAATGGTGCTATCTTTGGGACATTTTTGGAGCTAATCATATATGGCTGGAAAATGTCCATAATTTAGTGAAAATCTAATTTTTTTGTTATGGGTGAAAGAAGAGAATATTCTAAGAGAAGAATACGTTGTCAACAAATCTCCTGAAGCCCCCTCTTTTTAGCTACTTTACTGCCTTCTATTAGGGATAGTTTTGTATTCCGAAATACGTGCGTGGAGTCCACAGAAACATTGTTTGGCTATTACCAAAATTTTCCTTTGCTTCCTTTTGCATTATAAAAGGGCATCTAAGGCTGGCAGATACCTGTATGGGTCCTCCCGGAAGCTCTGGATCAGTTACATAAAATGGGGCAATGCCATAATGCTTACAGTGGCATAGCCAGGCTTGTTCTAACTGTTTGCCATGCAGTATATGGTGTGATCGCCGGCTTGGGGAGGGGTCTAAGTGTAGAGGGTAATTGAAAATTTGTGGAAAATTAGGTGTCCTTACATACAATCTGGTGCCTCATATGCTACCTTTGAAGTAAAATTTTCTGTTAAAGATTTTAATAACTTTAGGTACTGAAAAAACCGGTATCAGTAAGGAGGGCCCATGGTCCAATGCCTTCCCCTAAATATGTCACTGAATGCTCATTACCTGACATCCAAATAATGATATTGAGTATTATGCCGAGCACTATCGTAATTTTTACTGTAATATTGAACGAGAACCCAGAAGAACAGCTCCAGCAATGGGGAATGTACGGGAAGGAAAGAAGGGGTGAAGGACTAACAAGCGAGACCTAAAGTTTCGCCACCGTTCCAACCTGACAACAAATTTAAGCTTACCAAAATGGCGGTCGGGCTACTGCCATTTTTTGTAACTTGACGACGAATCTGTTATAATTCAGACAAGATACAAACATGAATAGCGAAAGACATTTGAAAGATTAACACTGTTAGTTGAATGTAACCCGAGCCGTGGATTTTATTTGAAAATTTCCAAATTTTTTCGCGTAATTTTCCGTCGAAAATGAACCACTTGAGCAATCCAAACTTTACACATTAGACATAGGACGCAGCCATATTGGAAAGCCTATGCGTACACGTAAGGTGGGGATAAAGCTACTCTTAGGACATATTAATACAGGTTGTTCTGCCTATACTGTAAGGAGTCAGTCTTCAAGTGTCACACTTCACATAATTTTGGAAAATTTACGCATCACTACGTAATAAACCCGAGAGATATTTTTTGAGGAAATTAATCAATGATATTAAATGCAATGAGATTTAGTATGACAATTAACGACGAAAGTTCTATTTTGTTTCTGGATGACGACTGGCAATGAAAATTTACCACTGTAAAGGGGCGGAAGGAAGTTTTTTTTTCACTGTAATTTTGACAATAAGTCACTGGTACTAGTTAAACTTGATATTGTGAAACATATTGAGGAGAAAACCATGGTTACCATCGGAAAGGAACAATGCAACACAGGCGCGGATACAGGTGGGGCGCACCCGGCCCACGCCCCCTTTTTCGATGACCAACGTTTTTTTGAAAAAATGAGCAAATAGATATGGAAAATATGCTTCCCAGATGCTGGGAAATCGTTTCTAAGCGCATCTACAATTAAATTTCCTTGGGAGAGGATCCCCAACCCTCCCCCCCCCCCGCCGTGGCTTCGGTCCTTCGGCGCTCGTCGGCTTTCGGCCGACGGTGTGCGCCCCTTTCTCAAAATCCTGGGACCGCGCCTGCAACAGTTAAGAGGGGAGGAGTGCTTTTTTCATTGTCATTTTCTAGATACGTCTCTGGTCATAGTTAATCTTGCTATTGTGATAAACATATTTGGGAGAAGATCAAGATAACCATCGGAAACGAACACTGCTTTCAAGAGTCATAAGAACCCTAGATCTCATTTCCACGGGTATTACCTCTGTGGTTAATCTACGTCTTTCTGATGCATGCACAGAAGGACCATATCACGATATGTACTTCTATTAATAGTTACGCTTGTAAAAGCATGGCATGTTTGTTCAGATATGCCGGGTTTTCAATTGAAGCAAGACTCCTCTTGAATGCTTTAAACATCCTGTTTACTGTCTTTGTTAAATGCAGCTACATTAGTCTCTGGTAACGAACCGCAACCACTAAAGCCCCTTTCACATTATGCGACTCAGTGCGAGGCAACTCCGTGAGACGCCATTTTTGTCACGTCATTAAAGTGGACCTAAAGTCTATAATAACAAGAATATTTATCTTAGAGGTTGGAAAATAAATTCTATTCGTCCAACTCCCATCTTCATATCTTATTCCACTGATGAGATATAAAATGTTGAAAGATATTCACTTAATTTGAAAAGTCAAATGCACAATAATCTGTGATGTCTGTTTTGTACAACTCCCATTACCTGCTTTTGTTTCCTTTTGAAATTTAAGTGTTTATATAATCTTGAAAAATTTACTGTTTTCTTGCATGGCATGTTGTAATGAAAGGGTTTGTATAGTCAAGTCACCCCATAACAGTTAGACAGTGATCACATTTCGGGACAAGGTGCAATGGCTTTGAAAACAAAACAAAACAAAGAACAACAATGAAAGTAATTTGAATTGTACAAGAATGACATCACAAATACTTGCGCAGTCTACATTTTGAATTGAGTGAATAATCTTCAAAATTTATAATCAGCTCAAGAATGTCCTGTTCAGATGGGAGTTGGACCATTTGAATTCATTTTGCAAGCTTCGAGACATACATTTTTGAAATGTTTGATTTAAGGTATACTTAAAATGTTAACAACTTTTGCAAGTAGCCATGAGCCTTCATGAGCTTCATTCTCTGGAGCCCCTACATGTTCTTCGGAGGACACGTTTACTGGAGACCGCCATTCAACAAAATGGCTATGTTCTGGGCGTGATCTGATTACCTCATTGGACTATGTAAAAAATGTAAGGTATTTAATCTTCCTATGTAGAGAGTCGCTTATTCAGTAAGATGTTTGAAATACTCTGGGAATATTTCAAAATATCCTTGAAAGAATCATTATGATCTTCTCCACCAAGACCATGTTAAGATTCTGGAAGTATCTTGAGTCGTCATGTCCTTGTAATCGTGGCTGCACCCCACCCCACCCCAATCTCCACCGCATATCAATTATACTTCAAACGTTCGTGTTCTCATCGGCGTCTGTTGAAAGTAAGAGTAGCCCCAACCAACACTGTGTTACTGTAAGTCTTCCTCGACATTTTGGTTAAATATAAGTGTTAAAGTACAATGATGGTCATTATTTTACAACGATTCATCGTAAATCTGCTATCGTGTTACATAGTGTGGGAACCTACAGTCTCGTGGTGAAGAATTACTCCTGATGGTCAGTCACCGGTACCACGACAAGGCGGTCTCGTTAAAGTGAGTTTTCTCGCATAATGTTGAAGGAGTTTCACATAGCCTAATGTAAACCTTAGCTGTTGTAACACACATTGATATAAATTGACTCTTCTGTTCATTCCTTTGTTAGGTTCAATTTCAGAAAGGCCCGGGAAAAGGAGAAAAGTTTTAAGCCAAATATAACATACATATGGCATTCAGCTTGAATTATCAAATATCCTCGTTGTTGTAATACACAAGTAAGCTGCCATGGCGTAAGCAAACGACTTGTAACAAAGTCAAATTAACGAATTCATTTTACTGTGGCGAATTAACGTCACACTTTGCACAGTGTAAATATAAATCCAATCATTTCACGGACAAATCCGTTTGTAATGCATTAATCCTACAACTGACAGCGAAAGAAAGACAGGTAGTCTACGGGTCTAGCATTTCGAGTAAACATTTCTGTCGAACTGAACTGTACATCAAGCACTTCGAGGTATTGTTGAAACAAAGCGTGCAAAAGAACTTTGAGATTCATTTTTGAGTGATATCGCCAAAGTTTGATATAAACCCCCCTCCCCACCCCCTTTCAAATCCGTCACGTAAAGTCTTAGCTGTTATTTTTAACTCTAATTTTCCACAAAAACCTATACCTGTCGATATCATTTCTAATAATGATACTTACTTCACAGTCTTCAATGCCTTACATCTCGCTGAGTAATCAAGAATGTCTCTAGCTCTGTGACGTACATCATCGTTGACATAGATCTCAAGCTCCATGAGTGTATCTAATCTCGGTAATTGTAAACCAGATGACAAACAGATACATTCTTCCTTTAGATCAACATATTGGAAACAATACCATAGCCGCACACTAGAGATTCGAATCTGTACATCATAAAAGCATATAACAAAACACTAAGAATGAAAGTTTGTTGGAAATAATGAAATATAAATAACAAGAAACGTGGAAAGGAAAAATTACGGAAATGGTGCATAATGACTTTTTACATTTGGGCTGAAAGAGGAGTCATAATAGACCAGTACTGAATTTTAACCAACGCCACAGTTGTTCAAATGTTTCATTCAAGATTTTATGTTGTAGAGAGTTAGTACAAAACTCAGAGTACAGTAGTCAGGCCCGTATTCGGGGGGGGGGGTGTCAGGGGCTTCGGACGAACCTCCCTGCAAGATCTGGAGTTCCGCTTCGGATAGTACTTTAGTAGTGTATGACTGTATGATGAGACATTCGTGTTTATTATGTACCATATGGCGTTTAAGAGCCCTTGAAAGTCTTTCTGCCAAAGTTTGACTATCTTCATCAGCATAGTCATAATTAATAGGCTGCTCGCTTCCACCAAAATGGGTCGTCGGTGGGTAAAATAATCCACTTGTGGCAAAATCGAACCCTCTCAGTGAAAAAAAGCTGCATACGGGCTTGGCAGTCTACACAGAAGTTTCAACTAAGAGGGACATGCAGAATCGTAATAAGGTACTTTTAAGTCCCGGACGTAATGAAAGTATATGGGCAGTGGCCCTTTGAAGAACTTGTAATATTTTCTAGACGGAGCGCCAACATGTACCAAGAAAATTTTCCCAAAATGGCATCAGATTAGAAGGAATTGCGCTTTTTAGACCCTGTAAGTACACCTAACCATTCTTTATTTTAAGATACCATGCGAAAGAAATATTATACTTCCCAAAATTAGGTATGTTGAGAATTCCTTACAAGCATAATCGGGGATTTGGGAAACTTGTCCTATAAAAGACTTCTTGGATCTTAGGGCGGGATATGAGAGGAGGGGGAACCCCTTTCCATTTTAAATTATGCATTAGCTAAATACTGCTATTACTTTTATTTCCTTTTGTCATCTTACGTGCGTTCATGGACTACAATTATCATTTTAGTGTTTAGAAAACCAATTGACAATTTGCTAAACAAAGCAAAATATATAATAGAATATTGGAAGACAGTTTCTTCATATTTCGTCCAGCGCTGATCATTTCCTACTCACATAGTCTATACAGTAACAGTGACTTGTTGGTTTAGTGGTTTAATGTTTGTAGGACTGCGAAGATGGTCAAAATTTGAGATTAAATTTGAGGCTCGATAGACGGTACTCTGTTCTGCACTGAATCGTGTCTTATGCAACAAAACAGCTATGGGACCGAATGTGACCTTTCAACTTTAGCAAACAAAAATTCTGAAAAATAAATTAATATCCTTAGGTATTTACATAAACTTGAAGGACCTCCACAATATATCACATGAAAGCAACTCATACAAAAACAGCAAAGAAAATCTTCAAAGCTCGAAGCAAGCCGTTTTTTTTTTTGTTCTCATTGAAGGGTTTTCTCTCCCTGAGAGCAATAAAATGTAAAACGGCGGAGTTAGTGATCGCCTCCGGGCAGTTGGTACTTTATGGTACCCACCATCTTTACACTGGCTTCCAAAAATGGAAATTGTGTCACAGGGAAACCAAAGCTTCTGTTCCCTCTTGCCACCATTGGTTTAAAGTTGATAAAACAAGGTGATATTGTCACTATTTGATTATTTGGCACTCAATTATGTTTCTCCAAAAGAGGGTCCATTTATACGGCCTGCAGGCCAGAAGGTCGTCGTACATGACCCCCCCCCCCCCATGAACCTAATTGTTAGTTGTAAACTTCAGTCACCTGCGAAAAGATGAGGAAGTGCCAAGAAACCAACCAACAAATTTAAAACATAAGCATATGTCGAAAAATGGATTTTCCTATGACAAAAAAAAAAAAACCTTTCATCTCTCATATATTGTATCAGGCAAATAAAGTAACATTCTTCCACACATTTAAGGAAAAGATAAAAGTAATATCTCGCGCCGAGGTAACAAAAATATAGAACACTTCTCCGTACAAGTTAATACTCTTTACACGCATGAAATAGGGAGAAAAGGAAATATTTTGAAGACACCTTATTGGGCGTGTTGCAGCCAATGTAAATAACACACCAATACAGAAGGATGTCATAGAAATTAAGTAAGGAAGAATGATGTGTGGTGATTTGGAATGAAGCCCCAGATTTGGATATGCTGTACCGAAACAAAGCAACTGTGCGTAACATCTATCACGCCGTTGTTTTTGACCCAGTTGATAGCGGAGAAAGTACAAGTTTTCAAGTAAGGAGCCTAAAACAAAACACTTTAGGCACCATAAGTTATCTTTGTCCTCAAAATAACCCCTAAACTTTCGCAAAACAGGTGATTAACAAGTATTTTCTAAAGCAAAATGCACAGTGTACGTCCTGAGACACGCCAATCCACCAGGGTTTTGCCGTACAGCGGAAGCGCCCTAACATTTTTCTTGGCTTCACTGGTTGAACACGCAGGGATATAAAGTGTCAGCGTTCTGCAATATGGGCATGTACTGTAAAGAGTGGGGGCGTGGTGGTCCCCTGATGCCCCACCCCTTCCCACGTCTATGATATATTACACACGTCGCTGCATCCTTTCTATTTTCACTACTTTTCGGGAGACTGCTTTTACATGCTTAATTTGAGCTGCTTGAACTTAATTATTAATGAGTTCAATAGAATAAATGGGTTTACTTACAATTTTGCAGTTTGCTTTACAAAAACAAGCCCGGATCTAGGGTTTTACAAAACGGAAAAACACTTTGGTATGGTGAGCGCCTGAGATACGAAGATTTAACGAGGTGAGCATCACGGTTGGGGCAACGGGCCGAATCTGCTCGATTGCAGCGAGCTTCTCCGACAGGGGGAGAAAGTGGGGTTAGGACAGCAATCCCTATATTAGCCATAATCGGTCTCTATATATTTTCAAAATTCGGTCAATTATAAAACTTTTATCTGTATGACTTCGTAGAATCACTAAAATAGCAAATTTTGAGGGATGTAATATGTCGGAAAATCTGAATTGTGAAGTAGCATAGGCCTCGAATCAGGGACATATTTGCAAGGGACACAAGAATCTGTAACCACTAGAATCCGATTCCCGAGTTATCTTCTGCATTCTGCTGATCAATATAATGCAAGTAAAAAGCTGCCTGACTGAGGATAGAGAATTTCAGACCTCTAGTAAAGTACGTACCTAATGCCAAGAAAACACTTGATGGGGCGGGGACGTTCGAGGTTTTTATCAAGCTATTAAAACAAAGTATGAATGTAACATACGAATCACTACTGCGCACCAAGCCAGGCAATTTTTAAGATCGTGTTTTTCGAGCTGCAACGGATTTTTGTAAGGCAGGCCGCAAGGATAGTTTTCACAAATGGAAAGTCAAACCAGCTGGATTAACAATCTGGGCGGGTAAGGCTCTCTGTATGGGATAACTTGCATACAACCCGGCTGCCTATGAAATAGCCAAGCTTACCGTGGCGATTCGCTTATCGTGTATCATATGATTAATACAACAAACCAGAATGCAAATACCGCTGAGGTTTCCAATCTGTTTTATGGAAAACTGTGTAGCCTGCCTTATAAAGGATTCAGTTTTATCAGGAAGGTGTTCCTGGTTATATGCAACACAACAAGAAACTGGCACAATAAAGTTCTACCACAGTGTGGGAATTGCGCTAACAATTCGGGATCACTTTCAGGTCCGAAGACAAGAATTCTGCATTTGAGGGGCACTGGCACGGGCAGAGGGGAGGGGGCTAAAATATTATTCTTTGTATCCAATGCAGCCACGATGTTAGTATTTTGGGGGGAACTACAGAGAATGACATGTAAATCCTACTACAGATGGCTCCATGAAATCGGCGCTATGTGGGCAAGTGCGCTTGAAGTCCGAAAAATCGTTTCTTCATCGTTGTATGGCAGTTCTCGGATTCTCTTGCGATACAGCAACAACGAAAAATCCACAAGTGAACGGAAGAAGACGCCAGTGATGATTTTTAAGCCCTACAAATGTATTTTAAGAGTGGAGTGCTTGTGAATAGGGAAGGGTCCATTGGCAGCCATAACTTAGGCTCTACTGTGGTACAATTACATTTTGGTGGGGTCCACGGTGAAAATTCTCTCAAGCGTAGACGGAAGGAGGGCCATTGTATGGGACTTTCGGGTTACCTCTTACACTGACAGCACACCAAGCACTTTACATTTGTTGTATTTTAACTTTGGACGAGATTTTGCATTAACAGTTTCCAAAGAAAAAAAAAACTTACAGAAAGGGACAAGCAAAACCGACTGGTTGGAGGAATAAGTTAGTGATTACAATTAAAACACCAACGTTTTGCAAATGTGTCAAATAAATGTACAGTTATCATGATATAAAAAATGAATGTTGCAAATTTCAGAATAAAATGTAAAGGAATATCACAATGAAACACGTACATCGAGTCATTAAAATCCTTTAATAAACAAGGCTAAGGTATATCTAAAGATTGATGCTATCTAAACATATAGCTATCAATAAAAGTTCTCCCAAATACTGCATCTTAGTTTCTGCAAACATGAACATGAGAAGATCAACCAAACAACCCATCTGACTGTTTTAACTTAAGTAACTGTAGTAACCTGAAGAGGACCAGGACCTCAGTTTCATAGATCAGAAGCACTCATCAATATTTTTAACATAGAAGGGCAGAAATTGTGATGAAAAATTTTGGACATTCTTCAAAATCATACACTCTCCCTTGAAACCACATGGTGTTATTTTACCTACTTAATACAATTTTCTTTTAATGGCTTCCTTTGTCTGATTCCTACATCACAAGACGATGTTTCCAGAGTAGTAACAAAAACCTTTTCAACGAATTGTGTTTAACTTTTTACCTCTAAGGCTATTAGACCCAACCCTCTATTACAAAACGTTGTTAGCCATAATATCACAATTATAAGGACATCTTAAGGCGTACACTCCTAATTTAATTGCAGTATATGGATCATACATATGCAAACTGAGCATATACCCGTGTCAATGTAAATTATAAGAAAAAAAATAACAAAAAAATATTCTTCCAAGTGTTTCCAGTGTTGATGAATATAACTACCTACCTGATTCTTTGATGCAATACTTAGAAGCTGTATCCTTGACCTTTGCAGTAATTGGTTTTTACGACCCCTAAATGGTATTCTTTTTGAACACATTTCTTTAACAACTTTTAAGATGTCATGAGTATCACCAGTTTGTTCCAAAATGCATAAGGTAGCAAATGGATCTCCGCCGTCAACTCCTTGTAAGTAATTAACGATTCTTTTTGAAGCGGAAGGTTTTAATCCACAGGCAAAGCGAAATACGAACTGTAAGTCTAAAGGATTGACTTTAACAAAAGTTTTATTCAGTCTGAATGGAAAAACAGAACCCACACGTTCAGCTAAATAGTGTGCTGCGTACCACTCCGCAAACAATTTGTGGTAGAATCTAACAGTTTGTCTTTCTTTTACATACCTGTTTAACGGTGTATTGGGAGCGTCATTTATTTCAAGGAAAGTTTCTTGAATAAGAATTCCAATGTTAATTAGTTCATCAAAGCATTTTGTTCCTGCGTCCCGACAAAACTGGTGCTTATCCCACACTATAGTTTGATTATCACCAGCAAGTCCATCAAATGCAACTTTAAATAGTCGGCTTGTGTTTGCGGCAATACGACAGGACATACGACGGGACATTTTTCTGTTCCCATTTTTCTTCTCCCACATATGACTATAGAAACAATGGATCGTGTACTTAAAGAAACTTGTCACAGAGTCACACTTGTAAATGTCTTTACTCTCGTGAGCCATGTGGGCAAACATCACAAAGAACAACGGCACCTGACACAAATCACACATTATGGGATTTTTCAGAAGGTTTTGTTTGATTTCGTTGGCTCTTTCACTGGAACCACCAACGACTGTCATGCTAATATATCTATCACGTGCATCTGCATCAAATCCTGTAAGTCGCACTCGCATGGTACGTGGATCGAGATTTGATGGTAAGCATCCTGACCGTGTGCAGAGTATTAACTTGAAATTGGTAAACATTTTCCCTTTGATAATTTCCATAATATCTGAATTCAATTTACTGTTTACATCAGGGTACTCGTCGTACCCATCCAAAACAATAACTACTTTCGTGCAAGACGTCAAAATGGCTTCTATCTCAGATTCCGTGAGGTTGCAGTCACGAGGCAAGATGAATAGCTTAATGGCTTTGTATATAGATGCTATTCCTTTAAGCATCCTAAGCGGAAGCAATATGAACAATTCAACCCCTAAAAGTGCAGACGATGGGTCTTCTTCACACCAGTTGTACGCAGCTTGAAGAGTCAACGTAGATTTACCGTACCCGGGTTCACCTTCTACAATAACTCGTTTTGAAGGAACAACGTTGTCATCAAAGATGTCACGATATGATCTCAGATACGTCTTACAACCGTCTTGGTCGGAGAAGGATAAGCTTGATGCCGCACTATTGCCTGACTCGTTGATCAGCTCAATACCTCCCTCTACAAAAACGTCGTTTACACAATAAAGTCTGTCCCGTATGTAAGGAATTGGATGAACCGCCTTATACAGGAGCTCATAAGCAAATTTTAGGTAGGTTCTCAGCCTCACAAGTTGACCTGTAAAAACGAAAAAGGGTGTTACAGAGGAAAGTGATGTTAAGAATATTCTTTTCAGATTTATTACCGTTTAAGGAATGATACATTTCTTAGTAGTAGCTGATGAATGCGAGGAAACTCGCGGGGCTGGGGAGCGGATGTTAAGGTTTTGGGAAGAAAAAAATATCAGCACATAAGAAGTACGAACATATTTGTAATATAAAAATCAGTAATGTACACTAAAATGTTTGCACTGACGTTTTACTGTAATTGATTTCTTACCAGTGGCATCGCTAAACTTTTCGAACGGGGCAAGGGGCGGAGTGGGGACGTTCCGTGGAAGCACACCAACATGAAGAACTAAGTGTACTGGGATGTAATGGTGACATGGGTAGCACCCATAAAGGTATTAGAGTCGACGGCTAGCGTTGGGTCCCTTGTGGGGTCTGGAAACAGGCCCGGTGGGGACTAAAAGATAATCAATCAGAAAATTGTATATTTTACACTAGAGACATTTCACTGCCGGTGTGATCCAGTAACTGATAAAAACAGATGTTGAAACGAAAACTCGGTTACAGTAGTACACTTCCCAGTAAGGCAGACTTTCCAAATATCATAAAAGGCGCTGAGAGCAAAATGTCAAGAAAAATGCAAAAATTTAGTTTTTAAAAAAAATTGTGCAATTTTAGTCCCTGATTGACCGATGCAGGGGTAGAGGATCCTTCTACAGATATCGATACATAAACGATTCCAGTTAAATTTGCAAATCTAATGTACGCATTTTTTTAACTTTGCAAAATCTCATTTTTTGAGGGTAAAGCACAGCGGGACATGGCAAAAAATTTGGGGTAATGGGAGGGGCACGTTTCTCTTCCCCAGCATTTGAGGTTGATGGCAGAAGTTTCTCTGTTGGATAATTAGTATCCAAATTTCGGCCGAATGTCATGCAAAATTTATAATGACATCATTTCTTAGACATAGTCTCATTATGACTGTAATTATTTCTATAAAAAATTTAAACTGTAAAGGAAAAAGTTGCAACTATTGAAAGAGATAATATTGTAACCAGGGGCGTCGATTGGGGAGTGGTGGGGACATGTCCCCTCCACTTTTTTGAGAGGAGGGGGTACTAACACATTTGCCTCCTCCCACTTTTTGTCACCTCAAACTAAAAAGTGAGGTAACTAAAACACTTCATGTAGGCGAGTAGTGGTGAAGCCATATAGATATGCTCAGAAGGTATTCCACGTGGCTCTTTATCAGGTCCGTAGGCAATAATTTCTGTCACAATTCCTTCTATAACTTCAAACAATTTTCGCGCGCTACGCGCGCTTTCGTCTTCAGCTCTGTCTAGCTGTAACGCACGTCATTTCAAACATATTGGATTTATTCAACGTTAAAGGTTCCCCAAATACTGTAGTCGTGATTCTAGAGGAACCGGAAATGCAACGTTGCGAAGTTCTAACCTCTTTTCCCTATTTTTTGGAAGATTCTTCCTTCAACCTCACCATCATGGCAAACATATGTTGTAAGAAAAAAATTCAGTTTCGTCTGGGAGCCTTAATGGGTTAGATGAAGAATGTACTCCCCGATGGAGACCGTGCAGTCGCCCCATCAAATTTCTTGGTTTTCTCTTAAGTAGGGCAGATTCTCTATTAAAAACCCAAACTTTTTCAACTTTTCTTAATGAGAACAAAATTATTAAATCTTCTTCAATAAAACCCTAATTTTTTCGGCCGCTTCGCGCGCTGCTGTGCGGTCAGCATCATTTCGGCAACCCATTGCATCTACCAGGGCTTAGAGTAGCTGGCCCCAGTCAGTGCGCTTGGCCCCCATGTCGGCAAATCAAAGCACCACCCCTGGCTGAGCCTGCATGCAATTTTCCCTTTGGATAATGAAGTATACTCCCAATTTTCGTAGTAACCCCATATATTGAAACATTTGGCGCCATTTTGCATCTGGGTACCCTCCCCTAATAGACTCCTCACCAGAAGAGGAGAGAAGTTTTGGGTCAGATGTACTCCCCCCCCCCCTCACTTCCAAAATCAAATCGACGACCCTGATTGTAACTACAAAGATGTTTTTACGAACATAGAGTTGACAATGTTGCTGAATTTGTGATGTAGATTTTAGAGCAGATTACTGAAGTACTCATAATTAAAACACACAAAAGGGGATATCCCCACCCTATTATAAAGAAGCTTTCGGAGTTAAAAAATTGGTGGTGATACACTTATTTGAAAACAGTGTTAACGATCTACTCGCAAACGTCCATACAAAAATAAGCTTTCGAATGCTGGAAACAGCTGCAAGGATCGAGAGATAGAGAAGTATACCAAAATTTCTGTATGGTAATAGAGAAATGAGTAAATATGTACCTTGTACGTCTAGGGAACTCGTCAAAGAGTACTTTTTGTCCAGAAAGAGCGGTATACGCGAATACAAATAAAAAACCAGGGCTTTAAGTACATCAAAAAGCAAGAAAGAAAGCACTTCGATAAATTGGGCTCAGAGGTGAGTGGCAATAGCTATTCAAATGGTAACATTGCTCTGGAAATTAGGTGAGTATAACCCACTTTTGAACGCAACTGATGCAGTGTCTAAATAGTTGAAACAAACCTTCTCATGTTCCTACCCACTTAGGGAGAAGAATGAAATTCCAATGAAATAATGACTAGTTAACTAATAAAAGCACAATTTCCCCTTTCAAATAAACGTAAGCCTAATGTGTGATTTTGGTCAAAAGTGATCCAAATGTTTACATCGTTTTACTTTCAATTCGAATTGCCCCTAAGCATTATGATATTTCTTTCAAATAGTTCTATTACAACACTGAAATTTAACAAAGTGGTATTTTATAAAAGATGAAATCTGTGACTTTTTTTAGATGAGAGTGTTATCCACGTGTTTGGCCGAGCTTGAATTAATGAAACACGACAGATTCATGAAAATCAGTGAAGACAAATACTGCGAAAGTGTTACTTAAGAGAAAGCTATGGAAATTGGATAGGATAATCCACCTACAATTCTGGACAAAATTATTGGGGCATTTTCGGAGCTTTAAGGTATTTTCAGCACGTCTTTCTCCCCACCCCTTAACTCAATGTTAAGAAAACGAAAGGTAAGCTATTTTTCAGCGCGAAACTTTTAAACACATTTTAATACAACATTAAGGGGAGGCGCGAAGATTTGCTCCTGATATCTTTGTCCAGGCTTGTCTAGCGCCTCTAGAAAGGTAAAGGAGAAGTCTCGTCTTTGAATGAAGTTTGTGAGAATCATCATCGTCGTCGTCGTTGTCGCCGCCGTCGTCGTCATCGTCATCCATTGTCGTCGTCGTCATCGTCGTCATGAAGAGGAAGAAGAACAAGAATACCATCCGGAACAGGTATGTCTTAAGCTTACTCCCAAAACTGGTGAAAGATCCACAGGAACGAAATTCAGTGAATAAGCTGTTACACTCCCTTAAGCCTGCGACAAAAAAAGCCCTATCACTTCTATTAATGGTACACCTTCGAAATTGAGTTGAGGAGCGGAATTTAATATACTCCGTTTTACTACAGTTTAAATGCAGCCTGTTCAAATTCATCCAATTGTTGACAATCCTTGCTCAGTCTTCAAGCATACAATACAGAAAACCTTTTCATCTGTATAACATGATATGAACTATAATAATAAAAGTGACCATCTGCATACCCAATCAGAGACAACACCCCCTTCCTCCCCTGCAGGTTGTCGGTAATAAGATCATGTATGAAATGGCCCACATTCAGTCCACATGCTCGCCCAGATGAATCCCACGTAATGCCTACTCTTAAAAACCCACATTGAACTCATACACTAGTGGCCGATATGGTTCCCATATGGTTTTACACGAAATTTCCTTATGAGATTTCCATACTTTACCCACATTTCACCCAGATAAAGTGGCCCAGATGCGTGAGCCTCAGAACTTTCCCATATGCCCTCCTGTGAATCTTTGGTATAACATCAAATGGAGCCGATATGGGCCAACCCATAATGGATTCATATGTTGACCCATATGGCACCCTTGAACACCCCATATATGCTTCCTTGTTTCTCCATAAGATTGGGGTGGAATTTCCTGCACTTTACCCATATTTTACTCACATATCAGTTGCCCACATGGACCCCAGAGCTATTCCACATGGGCCCCTTATGAATCTTGGGTACAAAATTTCACGGGCCCCTCACGGGTTTACCCATATGGAACCCATATGCTGGCTTATATGGTGCCCTTCAGGATCCCATATGGGAATGTTTCCTGGGAAAGAACAATACCATCGGTAGGGTCGCAAACCAAAGCTTCAATTACTATAAGATAGACATACTATACTATTTGTTCATTTTGCTTAGTGGTTGAACACGTTTTAGAAGACATTTTGTCATTAGTCAGTGAATGGGAGGCTGTAGTACCTTCACTTCGCTTTCAGGGTTTGCCTCTCTTTCACTTCGACAATTATTTATTTGTGGGCAAAACATACAATTTCATTGCTGTAAAGTTTCTTGCTAAGTTAAAATGCATAATTAAGAATTCCCTTCCTTTAGTGAGTTGACGTTCCTGTCACTGTAGCCGAACTATGATTAGTAATTTAAGGACATTTTTATATCACCTATAGAAGGAAAAGGATAAATCAGGACACTGAATCCTGTTCCTCAATCATTTTGATCGACCGGCATGAAGAAACACAAGCTGGAATCAGTAAGTTACTACTTTCAGGGTTTGCCACTACCTGATAAATGACGGATCTCAAGGCCGAGATGATTGATTGATGATATGATTTAAGATGATAGCAACCACAAAAATGTATCGTATACCAAGCAGATAGTAACCATGGTATCAAAATTTCAATATGTAATTCCCCTCTGAGGGCAAAAGAATTTTTCGGAGGTCGCACAGGAGTATATGTAGTCTATGTCTGTATATACGTTAATGTATATAAATATATATATATGTGTGTGTGTGTATAAATAAATATAAATTTTTTATGGCTGTTTCGTTTACCAATTTTAAAGCCTCTACCGCTGTCACGTATCTCTTTCGAGATCCAGCCATTCACTTCTGTAGCACTGCTGTTATACAGTATTTCCGTTAACATATATATGTATATATACAAACGTATATATATATATATATATATATATGTGTGTGTGTGTTATTTGCGTGCAATTGTGTCGCTTAACATGTAAACATGATAACCCAAGATAAGAACTATTGGTACTTCTTATAAAGGGTGTATAGACTTACAGTGGACATGAAAGGTCATGTGAGGTCAACAAAGGTCAAAAACCGAAAATCTTGCAACAAGGTTTCTCAAGGTAAGGATGCCGTATTTTTTATGCTTGACATGTGAATGAGTAACAATCAGAAAATGAAACCTTTTGTTTCACGGAGAGATATACGCAAATTTTGAACTTCCAAGATAGGAATGGTGCAGCACACGTTTTATCTTGGTATATTTATTAACCACATGGAGGGGAAGACCTAATATTTTGGTGAACGCCAAAGTTTACGTAAGGCAGCCAAAGATAAAAAAAAAAACATTCGAAACATTGTAAAGGCGGTTCTTCAACACTAGGATGATCAACACTTCCCGTACTTGGTATACACATTTATAGCGTGTTCGATTTGCTTCCTCTGGCTTACTCGAGCCTCCTGCTTGAGTCTCGATGGTCATGCGTAGTTGGGTGAAATAAACGAACGTTTTACCCTAAGTATCGGAGAAGTTGGTGCCAATGGCAGAGCCCGTTCAGATGCGTAGCCGAGTGAACTCCGGTACGTATGTACTACGAACGTCCACTTGTACGGTGAACGTTCATTGCTTCAAAACAATGCTCCTTTGGAAAACTCTCAAGAAAGAACACTTGAGTGACTTCACTCATTCCTACATCAACCACTTTTCACAAGTCAGAAGTTTCATGTTGCCCAACTGTAAGGTACATGCTCAGAAATTGTTCACGAATGTGTGTTGTTTGTTTAGCTCCCATGTTTTCCCAAAGCACGATGGGATACTTCCCCAAGTAACCGACTAGAGGGGTCGCTCACTTGGGCCTGGCGCGAGTAAGCGCGAATGCTGACGTCACAGGCTAATCGAACGTCGTCGCGCCAGACACGAGTTAACTCGGGCGAGTAATCGAACACGCTATTATTGTATTTAGAGAAAGTACCTTTTTGGTGGAGAACAGAGATCGTTTGAGGTCACCAGAGTTCAAAATCCGAAAACGTTGTCAACACGGTATTTCAAGATAGCCGTGGATCCTTTTATGATTGGTGTATAGATTTGCGTTTTAAGAGAGAGGCTCCTATGAGCTTTGGTGAAGGTCAAAGGTCATCTCAGGTCACAAAGGGTAAAGCTATGAAAATTTCAAGAACTGAATAGGCAATAGGCCATACCTCCAGATATTGTCGTTTCGTGAACACCGAAAAAAGAGGGCTGAAATTTTGTACCATTGCAAATAAGAAATTATGAAGAACAAACACAAATCTTTTAACTAGTATAAAATCGGATACATACTATATTAGTAGTTTTACCTTTAGTTACTTAATTATCAACAATTGCAAAGAATGCTTTGACACTAAAATGACTAGCAATTTCTTTTGATCAGTGTGCATGTTGCTGATGTAGTGGTAGTTGCTCGATCTTTCATTTTGCATGACGGCCCGGGTACGAGGACAATTACATCTTCAGTTTTGTTATTCAATATTTATCTTTTGTTATTACGACACTTAGTATATTGACAGGAAGGTTCTTTTTTTTGGATATTGGTTAGAGGTCACATTGAAGTCGTCAACTGAAGGTCAAGATCTGGAAACCTTACAAATACGATATTTCAAGACACTGGAATCGTGACCATGCACCTTGCCTAGTTCATCAAGACACCACTCAATAACACCTGGTATCAACTAGCACCCTCCCTGCCCTTACCGAAAAAAGGAGATAAATGTGATAACCTTATCAAAACGAAATCATAGAAGGGACGTTCTGGTTTAAGAGAGGATGCTAGCAACCTCGTGATATTAGAACGTGACATTTGATTTTGCCCAAAGGATCGAAGCTGATCTAATTTTTGAATCAAAAATGATAGTCTAATACCCTTAACAAGAGTATTAGTTCAATGCACTAAGCTGTATCTTATTTTGCTTACTCTGGAATGGTTTGCAGTATTTGGGCAATTAAAGACGCACAATTTATTACAAAAATGGCAAACTAAACAGCTACAGTTATGGTGCAGTGATTTTTTTGTACTATTTTCGTTGGTATCAACGGTTGGTACATTTCAATCTTTCTACCCAGATGAGGGATTACCCGAAGGGTAGTCTTGGGTGGGAGTTTCTTTCCAATTTTAATGCAGAATTTATTAGAAAAACTAACGTATATAACCTTGCCGTGCAGCTAAACCTTCAACTTAACAGAAGCATTCTTCAGTTCAGCTTGGTTCTATATTTTGGTGAACCATGCCAAAGACTGACCACTGTGAAAACAGGCGAAAAAGAATTATCAAATTCAGTCATATGAACTTAATATTTCTTGTTAAAAGTTTGAAGCTTTGTTTTGTAATTACGGAGCCTATCCAGTGTTTTTACTTTTTAGCAATCTTGAAGAGGCATGTTATAAATGAGCAACACTCTAATTATAATCGTTGTTCTTCCGGCAAATCCACCAGATCAGTAATTCTAACATTAAGCACTCTATTAAATGACTTTTCTTGCTGCGATGTACTTCCAATCGTAATGTATAGTTGTGTTTTAGCAAATTAAATCATAACTTTTCGAGAATTTACGACTTATCGGTGATTCGTATCTTCTGCTTGGTTATTATCTTTCCCCAGATTGCCATATGACATTAATACATTAAATATGTTGGCAATTAAGTGAAGCACGAAGAAAAATAATAACGAGTTGTAAACTTCTAGTGTATTCCCTTTCAAAAATATGTAAGCACTTCCCAATCTTAATTAAGCAGATGCATTTAAAACATTGTCTAGATTGTAAATGATACTGAAGTTTTTACGTGATTGCTTTGATAACTAAATGTCTGTGATTGTTCCATAAAAGTTTTAAAACAATCGTTCTAATATATTTCTTGAATTATTTTCTTTCATTATCCAAGGGATTTGGAACGGGGGTGCTGGGGGAGCCAGCCCCCAACGAAATTTGTGGGGGCGGAAGTATGCTGCAGTGCTACAACTTTCCAAGGACGAGAACCCCTCATTTGTCTCTTCTGTAAGAAATGTAAAAAAATTGCAGTAATTTACCTTAAAATTTGTCCAAAAGGACGCACCAAATTGCATTTAAGGACCCTCAAATATCACAAAAATTCTCAAATGGCGTTCAAGCTATAGATTTTTCATGGGGTTGGGTAAGGTGTGACCAAGTGATGGATCTATTGTAATCATTTTCTATCAAAAATTGTTCTCAAACTATCAAAATTCCTTCCTTACTCTCCACCATTTTCAAGTTCGCGCTCTGCGCGCCTCATACCTGACCTCGGTATTGTTTTTATTATCATTATCTTCCGATAGCAACTCGATCCCGGAGAAGCACAGCAGCAAAATTTGAAACATATTTACGAATTTTCAAGTAGAAGACTGTTTTTTGGATTGGCGTATGAATTTGTTGGGAAATTGAAAGTGTCTCGATGCAGAGCCTGAATGCAGGTTTTGTCAAGGAAATTTTATTTAATAAATAATTTCTGCGCGCTTCGCGAGCATTTGTCACTGTTTGCACTCCATCTCATGAACAATATTAAGGTAGCACATGGAACCATTCTGATCATGACACTTTTCCGAAAAAAAAAGGTACATCTCCAGCCTCTGTAGGGGCCTCGAATCGATATGGGATTTTTCAATCTAATTTTTAGCATAATGTGGAAGGTTGAAAGTACGTATTTGACGTTATATATTTTTTCAAAAATTTCCACCTAGCGCTTCGCGGCAGCCATTATCGGTGTAGATGGTTATTGTTATACACTTGCGATGAAAAGGCGTTAATTCTGAAACGCGTTTGTAGGTCTTTCACCCGTTTTGCTACACCTATCAGGGAGGTCTGAGATTAACTCCCTGCACCTATATTCTCTCTACCTCCCATTCACTATTGGTTGAATCTGATCGTCTGAATTTTCGTTCAAAAGTTGTAAAAATAAGATAATTGTAAAGTGCTTGGCGTCATACTCTGTAGCATAATTTGGATGAAGAGCTTCCCGGAGGCCCTATATGGTGTCTGCCAGCCTAAGATACCCTTTTATAAGCAACGCGCGATGAAGCAAAGGGAGATGTAATAATCCAAGAATGTTTCTGTTAACTCCACGCACCTATTTTTGAGTAAAAATATTTTTCCGAATAGAAAGCAGTAACGTAGCCAATAATGAGGCTTTAGGAGGTTTGTTGACAAACCATCCTTCTCTTAGTATACTCTCTTCTTTCAACTAAAAAAAATAAAATTTAGTAATCTATGGACATTTTCCAGCTATTTATGATTAGTTCCAAAATATCCAAAATATAGCACCATTTTGCATCTTAGCAACTATGAAATAACGCCCAACTTAAAAAGATTGTATTTATCATGCCAAAAATTTTATGCCTTTAAATCGTCCTTTACAAATAAAGAGAGGGCGGGGCCATTTTAACATTGACTGGTTGGGTAACTTTATGTACGATTTTTTTGGTATGTAGAAAGATTTTCACTTCTTTAAATCTCAAGAATAAGTTGCCCACCAAAACTTGCAACGTTGATATCTCTTGAATTTCAATACACTGTAAATATGAGAGTGCTTACGGGGAGGTCAAAATATCATCAGTGATGCTAAATAGCATCATTCGAGTCATCAGGAAGATTTATATGTTTTTTTGGTAAGAATATACGAGATAAACTTTCAATACAGATATCAAAAGGGTAGGAAAATTACGACAATTAGTGCCAATTTCATTCTAACCCTAAACCACAAACCAATTTTTTTCTAGCAAATTCAAGACAGTAATTTATTTATTTATTTATTTATTTATTTATTTATTTATTTATTTATT
>WURT03135060.1:0-11389 GCA_009936505.3 Holothuria glaberrima | reverse complement strand
TATAACTCCCACTTGCCTCAAGCTCACTTTGGGTCACAAATGCAGTAACTTCTTTTGCTGATATTTCGAGTAATACATGGCCGATTTGAATCAAAGTTTCACCAAAATGCATATATTTAGTTCCTCTCTCACAAATGAAAATTAAATTTTTGCTTGAACCCTTCTTTTAAGTTGTCACTTCTTCTTTCAAATGGTTTATATGTTTTTTATAACCAAAGAATGGAAAATTATTTCCCTAGTCCCCTACCCCACAATCAAAGAAAAATAGCAGTGTATCAACAATCCAATTACCTTTTACCTTGAGTACATTACATGATCGATAAACGGGTGGCATGAAGAAATCCATTGAGAGATCTTTTGCGCCGATTTAAAGATCCACAGGTGGAACGGCAGATGGAGTCATTATTGTTCGGGTCACAAGCTATGGCATCACAATGAATGAGTCCCTAAAATGTAATAAAATAGATACTACTGGTAGCTAGTTAGTTAGTTAGTCAGTTAGTTAGATGAGGTTTTACGGCTCAGTTTCTAACCAATTAGTTTTATATTTTGATACCACTAGTAGTATACATCTAAAAATCCATGGGATACACATTGTCAAGACAGGCATAACAATTGAATGCATTACTTTTATCAACTTATTAATCACCTACATCCAATAATGTTAAATTCACTTAAACAATACTTTGGAGAGACTTGAGTTGCAAAGTTTCAAAAGTTGTACACCAATATATACCTTGACATTCTTAAAAATGTTACCCAACTTTATTGATTGCAGTCATTCTCTTTTTTCTAAAATTGTAGCAAGCAAAGTCAGGACATGATAAATTCATTTTGAGTCAGTGATAGCACCATATAGGGGAAAGGGAGAGGAGCATTCTTCTTGTCAGGAAAAGCTGCCTTCCCTTCCCCTCCTCCTCCTCCCCCCCACCACTGTCATGAACTTTTCCAATTTGTCTGGAAGCCTTAATGGATACAATAAAGTATGAAATCCCCTTTGGCAACCAGTCTCTTGACATTTTACTTGATTTGGCTCTCAAGAAAGGAATCCACTTCAATAAGACCCCAACTTTTCAAACATCCTACAGTTAAAGCCCCAAATTTTCACTGTTTCTCAGGCAATCCCACAACTGTTACATCATCCTTAAGTAAAACCTGTATTTGTCAAAATTTCTTTAACTAGAGCGGCAACGCTACTGTTGCTCAACCCTTTGAAGAGACCACCTGTGTGGGTTCGGTCAATTATAGAAGATTTGCTTCAAACTACTTTTCTGGCAGATGGTTTGGAATGTTTTGTGCTATCTATCTGTTACGTGGTGGTGAGCACATCTTCAAGACAGACCAAGTTAACCTACTGTAGTATTGCTGCAGGAACCTAAAACTACTCTCAATCTTAGATGTGTTCATGCCTAGGAGGAGTAATATGTAATGGGCTACCTCCTCCCCCTCTCCCCCAGAACTCCCTCCCCCACCCATTTTGCATTTAGCCTGCACTACATACACGGTCACAGAAAATGCTAAAAAAGTTTCAGTTGTTCTTCAACACATCATTGTGCATAAATGGGGTCATTTATAGACAGTATGGCATTTTTCTTGTCCAATGCTAATACATTTATAAAAATTTTATTGCCATATATATTACTCTTACGTGGCGGCGAGCACATCTTCAAGACAGTCCTCACCAACAAACTTTAATGCCCCACCATGATGTAACCTCTACAGAAAATGGCAGACAGATTAAGCGACAACTGAGGAAGGAGTAGGCTTTTGAAAAGTGAGACAGACATTTGCCCTATACAGTATAACATAAGGTCGACACACACTTTGCGGGTTGAGCTAATAAAACCCAAATTTTTGGCAGGCTCCTCAACCCTACAAATTTTGCTTTCGTCATCCTCCCAGTAACCTGTCACCTTTGTCAGGGCTTTTGGCTGCTGGTCCCCATTAGGGAGCTCCTTGGCCAAATCCTTGCACAGCCCCTATTTTGAAAATATTTGGCTCACACTTTGTGAATACTAATAACTTCCAAACTACAAGTGCCATAATGGTTTATGTTTTCTTTATGGCTGAACGACATGAAAGGAAAGTTTCTGACAAATGTTTTAAGGTTTTCTATGACTTTAAAAAGTCGAATTTTACCACCTTCATTTGACAAAATGTGTGATGAAATACAACTCATTACATGACTGAAAAGGTTAAATTTTGTTGCATAAACATTTAGGGCATCTTTTGGATGTGGAAAGGAGCAGTTATCAATTATTGGGGTAAACGGTTTTTTCAAGTTTTCTTCTATAATATGACTACCTTTGTAAATTTCCATGAAATTGGGTATTTTAACAAGTTTTATAACTTTCCCTGGCAAGGAGAGCCTAACTTAAAATTTCAAAACACCTTTTCATGTGTCACACCAGCACTGGAACACTGATATTATGACTATGAATAAAATGTCATGTATGTAAAGAGAAACAAATATTTTGCACATTAATACCTCAGTGACACCGCTTTCTTCTGACAAAGCTGAGCTGATGTTAAATCGAAAGCTGGCAGGATTGTCAACATCAACAATTGTGACCAGAGATTCATCTGTGGGGCAGCTAAGAAACAAAAATTGAAGTAATGGTTGAGAATAAAATAAAAATTAGGCAAAACGTGACATTTGTGAATTCCAAAGGTCTGACTTTTCTTAAATAAACTACAACTGAATGCAAAGCACGATTTGTTGGAAATTACATTTACTGAATTATTTCACACATATGGTAGAAAGAAACAAACATACAAGTGCATATGGGCAGAGTTTACTAGATCAAAGGTTCACTAGACCAAAGATCATAACTCTGATTTAATCCTAATCTTTAACCAAACCCTATTCATGTCAGAGGATAATCCTATAAAGCCTTATCCTAAACCTTATTGTGAATCTTGCTCAAATCCTAACCCTATTTCTAGCACAAATCTTCGATCTGTTGAACCTTCAGTCTGGTGGGTAGTCATCCCCTGCGCAGACACAGTCTAACCTACACGGATGCACACATACAAACATGACATCACCGTCCAAAAATTCCTTATCAAAGTTATGTTCTTTTGCTGATCTGGGTAGAGGGCAGCAAATCTGTAGTCTAGACTATCATGATTACAATGCCATCAGAACCAGAGATATCACATACAAGAGCTTCATTCTTCAACAAATTTCCAAGATGCCCTGAGACCTTCTGCTTCATACATACCTGTGCCATACTCTTTTGTGCAGGCATGGAGCTAATAATTAGACAGGAGAAGAAACTCCCCAAATCCCTATCAAGATGGCGATGCTACCGCAAAGGTCAAACTCATAAAACTAGTTAACACCACTTATCTCTTTGCTTTTCACTTTATTGAAGATTCCATCAGCTTAAAAAGTGTTAGAAACTAAAGGACAATAGATAGGCAGTCTGCAACTAACCTTATGCTACAGGACACCACAACGAAGTGTTGTTTCATCTTAATGAGGGTAGAATATTCTAACTTGCTTTCAAAAATATTCAAATAGTCGGCCATTTTCATGATATATGGGACGATTAATATTGGTTAGGTAATATCGGCATTTAAGGTAAATTTTACCAATCCCAATGCAGGACGAAAATGGAGAATATCTGCTGATACCGATGGTGAATACTGATAATCGTTCCAACACTAGTGCAGACCACACCAGAACCACCCAAAATAGAAGTCATTTTGGATGGTCTTGGTAATCTTGACCAGTATTTGGGTGGTTTGACCTGTCATGAAACCAACATCATTTAGGTCTCAGCTTGTCTGTCTGTTTTTGACCCCACCCATGAAAAAAAGAAAAACTTGTGATTCATTCAGTGTAAATTTAAGGCCTTTTGCCCAAGGTACAACCACCATCCCCAACTGTACCAGAAAGCTAACTAAACCATATAGATTACAATCTCCATATACTGAATTAAATGCAGTTAAAATACCTCTGATAAAATTCCAGTACATTTCATACTTTTTTAATTTGCATACCACGAAGAAGATTTTATCACCTATAGGCCCTGTACTTGTTGCCCCATGAAAGCTTGCTCCCTGTTTTTGGAAGGTTGGTCAAGGATTGTCTAAGAGAGCTTTGCTGGAGAGGATAGTTTGGCTAAGGACAAAACTGATGATAGTTTGGGGTGGTCTGAGTACTATGGTTCAGTTTCCCTTTTGGGTGATCCTGGTTATGTCCAACTTACAATTAGGTGGTGTGGCCACAAAACTGGACTGACAAACACATTGACTACGCAAGTTAGTCAAACAAAGCGGTAGTTAGATTTTGAAAACTGTTTACACTGCATTCAACTTAATAATTTATTTAATTGTTCAAAGGTTCCTCAATCTTCTTTCGAGTTATGTTTTACTTCTTTAACTAAATGTAGTGTACAAAAATTCCTTAAGTTATCAAATATAAGAATACCTTACTTGTCAGTAATAAGCTGAACCCTGTTCTGTCCATCTTCATCTGAAGCCCAACATTGTTCCACACCAGCCCTCACATCACCAACATACTCTGCTTTGATCTCAAGATATATTGGTTTAGTAAAGTCCAAGAGGGATCCTTCCTCCAACAGAGGCAGCAGAAATTGATCATCTTGATACACTAGGAAATCAAATCTAGCAGTTCCTACGCGAGACAAAGGTTTCACAACCTTGAAGTCATTAACAAAGCTGCGTGGGTTGACATTGCCCAATTTTGAGTAGAGACATGTTACTGGGATCAAAATCTTATCTGGTGCACTAATATTTGCATCATCTGCATCTATGACGATGTTGATGTACTCCACATAATCCTCTGTGACCTGAGAAAAGACACCCAAAAGCAATAAAACCTTAATGTCAAGAAAGATTAATTGCTGTTATATAACCTAGGTACTATCACCAAAAGATGGTTAACAGGAGACATGTCTCTCCCTTCTTTTGAAAGTGAGGAATACCATTCTTTATCCCCCGCCCCTTTTTTTCAAAAACCCAAACAAAAATAGCTGGTACATTTTATTCCACAGTTTTCAATAGCTGATTCAATAAAAACAAACTCAAAATGGTAGGAACAGCCATTTCACGGATTAAGATCAAAGGAACACGCTTCAGATTATGTAGCAGATCATACAGAACCCAAAGTCTTTCAGGGCACTTAAGCATGACATGGATCTCATATTGCAAGGGTTACTAAGATGGGTGCTTGAACTAGTTCTGGTCAAGGTCATATTAAACACACCCCTCCACTGTATCCCCTCCCCCTTCACCCAAGGAGATGATGCTCTTGAACTCAGGCAAACACCATAAAGACAGGAGTAATCAGAATAATGGCCAGCTGTATAAAATGAAAAATACTTTATATGAAATTTACTACAAATTTTGAGCTAAGGTGCAACTCCCCACATCAAAGAAATTCACTATCAAAAAAAGAAGGAACAAGTACTTACTGATACAGATGTCCCACAACCATCAAGATTACTCTCTATTACCACTGTGTTATTATTCATCGGGGTAGCTCTGCAATCTTGGTCTCCCATTAAAGCTATACTGGAAGCTTCAACACCTGCAATACGGGCCAAGTTAATCGTAACTTTGAAATTTTCAGGGCCACACTCCAGTGACACATCATCTGCAAAAAATAGTACAAAATATGGACTATTATCAAGTTTTTGAGGTGTGACCAGCTGAGGAATCTTCACTGTTTTGGCAAATTGCAGAAAGCTATTATGTAAGGCCTAAAATCAACCTTTGCCTAAACTACAGGGACTTGGATATTTTGCTTAATAGTTTTACTTTGTTTTGCTAAAGTGGCCATATCTTGTTCAATTGTAATCACTGCATTAAGGGCTCTGTGATCTCACCCAGACAGTGTAAATGCTCCCTACTAAACTGACTGCTAGCCCCTCATGTCTAGTATACCTCCAAGATAAAGCCCCAGTAGCCTGCACCTCATGGCCTATTGACACACAACTGTATCATGAAGAAACTTGCTCCCATACTAGAATGGTCAGCCAGCTGTTTATCTATTCCCTCCTAAAGTTTATTCATCCAGCCTCCCTTATTTCCCCTAAGAGGATTAACTTATCAACAAGTTACTCTTGTATGCAAACCTGAGTAGGGCCTACACAAAGGCTTCAGTCTCACAGAGTAACCACGAGTGAGCACATTAGTGAGCGCTGATGCAGTCTGCAGTGTGACTGGGCAAGCAAAAAGGCAAGGCAAATGTGTGAAACGGGAAGTCAGGTTAGGAGTTGTGAAACCTCACTTTTTGCAGGAAAAGTGCAGTATCAGGTCCACGTTTTGATATGGGGAAAATTTTCCTAATGTGGGCTTAGTTTAGAACACAACTGACTTTACAAGTCCTCGTTGACCAACCAAAGTAGGCTTATTGTTTTGAATGAATGTCAAACTGCAGTCAACAGCTGTATTTAGAACTATAGGGGTATTCCTAAAGGGGTTTTTTGTGGAGGGGACACATGCCCCTTCAAATTTCAGAGTGTCTCAACTATATAAGCAGGCAATGTTACTAGGACAAGAAGGACATAACCAGATTGTTTGTTCTATGATTTCTTGCCAAAAGAAAATAGTACAAGTCAAGGTCTTTCACTCAATGCAGTACCAGGAGATTCAGAACAGTCCCAGGTAGTAAAAGCAGAGCTGGGCATTGGCAAGGAGAGTATTGATATGTACTTTTTATAATACATGAGATATATTGTTTACAAGACTCAAGTTTGGTCTCTGGTAACCTAATTTGACCTTTGACCTCTTCCAAACACTGTAGGATTCTTAAACTTAATGTGGAGCATCCACAGGCAAAGAATGAGATCCTAAAAGCCACACTTCTTAAGTTATCATGTTAACAATGTTCTCAATTTGACCTCTGGTGACCTCACATAACCTTTGACCTCCATCAAAAATCACTCTTCTTCCAGTTACTTCCAGTCTTGAACTCAGTGTGGAGCTTACCATATACATGCTTTGTGAGAGAACCATCAGTTTCATTTCATGAAGTATCTTGTTTATGAGTTTATCAAAACTTGACTTCTGATGACCTTAAATGAACTTTTACGTCCACCAAAAGTAATATGATGTAGGGCATCTGCAGATTAAGTATGAGATCCCTCAATGCTTACCCTTCTTAAAACATTATGTTACTGACTTTTTCTGACTTGACCTTCAGTGGCCTGAAATGACCTGTAAATTCCAACTCCATGAAAAACAAGAGGCTTCTTAATCTTAATGTGGAGCATCCACATACTAACTGTGAAATCAATCAAGGTTAAAGATTATGAGAGTCCATGGGAGGTTGATAAGGGGACGGAACATTTACAATAATAGGTTTGTTTGTAGGTTTGTTGTCTGTTTGTCTGTATGTCTGTATGGTTGCCATCCATTTGATACAAGTACCATATAAAACCTACCAGAGAACAGCCTTTCTACGATGATCAACAAATGGTACTATTTTTGTAGTCAGCAGTAGAATATTATGTTCATTGAACAAAGATTGAAGAAATGGGGAAGGGGAGGCAGAAAGAATGGGGGACAAAGGTATTCTGTACCCATAAATCATATCATTGCAGACTTCCATTCACTTATCCATCCCCTGGCCTGATCACGACCAATGGTGTTAAGATAAATACTGATAATATATACTTTACCAAAACAAACACCATTTGCATTTCTGCTGTATCCAGTAACACATTCACATACAAAGGATCCCATTGTGTTAACACATATTTCATTTTCCTCAGTACTGCAGTCATGGTTACCACCACTGCACTCATCATTGTCTGTGGATACAACAAAGAAACTCATTATTTCATATCCAAACCAAGACACAATATAATGTCGTAAAGGATAGATCCCTTTACCTTTTCAATCATATTTTCTAATTAAATTATTTTAACCTTTTAATGTCATATCCTTCCATCCTCCTTCAACATGAAAATAACAATACACAGAAGAGGTAAAAATTTGTAGGTGGTATCTTTTGTAGTGAATATTTTGCAGACAAACACCACCATCTCAAAACTCTACTGGGGTTGCTTTGGGGGTCTAAAAAGGCTACTTTTATTCTATGTTAACAATCATGTAGAAGGGGGAAGGATTCTTTTTACAATGTTATAATTCACATTTTTTACCCTTTTAAACATCTTTCTGAGGGCAATTTTCTGTGCTGCAAAGGTTAATAGCTGTTCACTCTCCATGTATTCTGTATTCTGCTCAGAGCTGATAATTATCTACATGGCCTATTGGCACTGATAAGATTTCTAAAAGGGGTGCAGGGGGCTTGCAAAATTGTGTCGGGCAAAAATTTGTGAGTGTGCATTGCTCCTATAACCCGTGTACCTTTGCACAGGAGTGGACAAGGGAGGGGGGGAGTGAGGGAGACAATAGGTACAGACTGGGGAAAATTTCCCCCTGCCCCCTCCTCCCCTTGATGCTCATCCCTCCCCTTGACAGGTCCCCCTGGATGGCATTCTATGTAAGGCATACATCCCAGATAAACTGATAAAAACCATCTCAGGTAGAGCTACCATTGATTGTGTGGTTTGGGTTTAAACCTAAAAGATGGACACTGACAGATGATGACTACTAAATCCTTGGCACATTCCTACTACATCCTTCCTCTTAGAAGGATTACCATTTACTTATTATAACAAGTATTACCAAGAGGTGGCAAGTCAACAAAAATAAGACAAGAGGGCAATCCACGGAGCTGGTTATCTCATCGTCAGCACACGCGCTGAGCCACATAATTGGAGGACACATGTCAATGTGGAATCCAAAGATACTATGAGCATAGATACCAAACTCATTGTCCCACACTGTTACGGAAGTTGACTCATCATAGAAACGCAAATATCGCAGCCAAAGTGTTTATTTGACATAATCGTGCGCTTTTCTGTTTGGTGATGTGCATATAATAATAGGCACGCATTAATACAGAAAATGCCATTGTTAGAATAGTGTGGCTTGCATGAACATTGTACAATTTTCTATACTTTTTATGCGGTATACTTGGCGCACACTTCTGCGTACTCGGAAAACGAACATGCTCGTTCCTTTACCTTGTGAGTGCGTGAGAAAGTAAATGCGCATATAAAAGTGCGTAATCTGAAGTAGCACGCGTCAATTAGGTTAAAGATAAATGCCCAAAGAAGTGCATTCTGTATGTATATACTATGCGCAGGCACACGAAGCTAGTCTTGTAATTTTGCATTTGATTAATTAATGCATTCTTAGTTTCATACACATAGCGCTGAAAAGAACGACGCAAACCACATTTTTGCCATGCCGGATATTTGTGTCTCCATGAGGAGTGAGGAGTCACTTCCCATTTCAATGTCGGGAGAAGTTTAATATCTTTGCTTGCTATATCTTTAGTGACAATACTTAACAAATATCGACTTATAATACTAATGAACATCACACATATAGTAAAACCATTGACCTTTACTACAGGGTTCTTTGAGACATACCCTACCCAGTTATGGGCAGTGCGTCACGCGCTGCACATAACTGGACAACATTTGTGCACGCACATGCACTAAAAAACTTGTGCTGTATTTTATAGAAAATGCACTTTATTTCTTAATGATTTTGAAATGCGATATGGCGTACGTCAGGGTTAATTCTGTGCATCACCCCATACACAGGCATGCCTAATAAATTACAGAAAATGATAAAGAAAGTACACACTAGGAAGAAACGACTGGTTGGTTGAGACACTGCGAATATGGACTTAACTTCGCCTCCATGGATGGACGTTCCGCCATTTTGGCCCTGGTCTCTAGACAATATGTACTCTTAGACAGGTATAGACAAATAAGGACAAAGTTGTACATTGTTACCACAGTGAAGCGTTTGTTTTAATTATTTTCAATCAGGCTGCACATTCTTTTGCTATAATGACATTGATCATCTCCTGATAAAATATATGGTCTACTTGTTCAATACAATAGACAAGTTGGAAAATTCAGTACTTCTGGAAGGGTCACAAGGTCAGCTTTACTGTGACAACTTTTCGCCTGTGTGCATGTAATATATTTGCCCACCCGGTGGATGTGTATAATGCCCGCACTGATATTGTCTGTGCTGGTAATACCAATGACATGTGTACGTCCAAAAGAGGTGTACGTAATCAACAACTGCTACAAAGGTAAGTGGTTCACTTCACATTTGATCCATCCCATGATGCATTGCGTGAAAACATTTTCTCAGCTTGTCTCGGGGAAAGAACTGATATACAGCAAATGCGTTCCTTTTGGTGATGTCACAATACAGTTTTCACTACGTGTGTTTCACCTTGCTTAACTGTCTCTCCCAAACAGATAACGAAATTTAAAGCAAAAGATTATTTAACAGCGAAGAGATTGGAACAAAATCTTCTGCATGTGAAACATATTTAACTTACATGCCGAATTTGCTCACATAGTTGGCTAAGCTTATTGTAGCCTACACTCGAGAGGTTTTGCCCTGGGATTTTCCTTGGCGATAATGCAACTTTGCCTATTATCATGAAAACATTCTTTACAAAGCACGTACTAAAAATTTTAACCTTTGACCAATACATTTGTACACAGCATACAGGTTGCGCACGATACGTTTGACCTCCATTACGGCTGATGCTGTCATGTTGTCACATGTTTAATTTGTGATGTCAGTGAAGAACCTCTATTAGCGTGTTCAATTACTCGCCCGAGTTAACTTGTGTCTGGCAAGACGACGTTCAATTAGCCTATCACTGCAGCATTCACGCTCACTCACACCAGGTCCAAGTGAGCCACCCCTCGAGTCGGTTACTTGGCATGGGCATGGATCATGGGGGGATGCGTCCCCCTCACTTTCTTGGAAGAGGTGACATCTAAAAAAAGTCCCCCTACTTTTTTCAAAAATGACGAACAAAAACTTTGATGAAATAGGAGTTAAAATATAGCATATCAATTAACAATGATGTATTTACAAGTACGGTACTTGTATGATAATAACAAATAAAGCTTAGCTAAAAATAGAGCGATTTGATCGTAGTACGAGTAAAGAAAAGGGAATAGATTGTGACATTTCTGTGCACCCTGTACAGCTTGTAGCTAAATGATCTTGCCAATCAATATTTTCAAGCACATTTTGATGGCATTTACATACTTGCCAACATTGCCATCCCAGAAAATGGAACATGTAGCAGACGATCCACTGTTTGCCCGTAGAGTGCACAGATGTACCATATCAACAACGAGTGAGTGTACGTACATGCATACAAAGGACTGTTATAAGGCTTGTGGTTTTCTACTTCCACTTTATTCATACTAGGTTCGTTCATAAGGGGAGAAGAGGGAAGAGGATGATTTCACGAGTCCCTTTTCCTCTCTAAATGTTGACAATATATGTGGAA
>WURT03135049.1:0-11390 GCA_009936505.3 Holothuria glaberrima | reverse complement strand
TCTCGCTCAATATAGGTCCGATTGGAAAAAACTCTGCATCACTGAAGAGAAAATTGAATGTAGAATGCAACAAAAAATATTTTCATAACTCCCCCTTCATTTTTTAAAAATTAAGTGAAAAAAAACAAGAAAAACATAAGAAATGACGTCATCTGCATAAATTTTCATATTAATGAGCAAAAATGACGTCATCGAAATCTACATTTCGTAACCTTTCATATGATAGGTCTTCGTAGAAAATTCTTCTAAATGTGGTTAAATCATGCATAAAGTTACTCTGTCATTTCTGGTTTTATTCAAAAAAATACCCTGTAGGTTTAAAGGTTAAAAGTATGTTGAAAGATTCTTTTAAGCTATGTAGAGAGTGTGACGGATATGGAATTTGCAACTCCATGGGTCGCCTTCTTGCTGCTTTTGTCAATGCATTTGTTAAGGTATAGGAGGGTATTTTGGCGTGAGGTTTTGAAATGAAAACGTATGTTCAGTGGCATCATACGGAGCTTTTGATACTCTTTTAGAGGAACGCGGCAATGAGTTGGCGTGTAGTGTACAAGAAATTTTCTTCGGAAAATGACTTCCAGATTGAAGGAAATTGCATCCCAGACCTCATAATGCATCTAAATGGTCTTCATTTGCAAATCTCATGTTATAGATATTAAGCAAACTTTCAAAAGAAAGGCCAACAAACGTTTCGTTACAATCATCATCCGGGGTAAGGAACTTTTCCTAAGTAAGACTACTTGGACCCTGAGGCGTGTGAGGAGGGGTGTGCCCCTCCCATTTGTAAATGTTTGCTCTTAGAAGGAGCTTAGAACAAAATGGTGCTGTAATTATTACATTTTATTTACCCACGTGTGTTCAAGAACGACAAAATAACAATTTTAGTGTCTAAGAAATCAATGTGTTATGTCAAATCAAAAAGAAGAAGAAGAAGAAGAAGAAACAAACAAAACAAAACATATTTTGTACTAATCAAAAGATCATCACTATTTCGTCATGAGCGGCTAGCGCTGGTCATTCCCCATCAGGCGTGTAGCCACGGGGAGCCTGGGCATCCAGATGTTTGTAAAGCCCCCAAATTGTTTGTGTCCTAGTAAAATTGTAAGAATTAAGAAAAAAATGTGTGAAAAACACATTTTGCGCACGACGTGGAATCAGCAAATAATTTTTGAACATTTTATTTTTATTTTTGAACATTTTTTAATCATTTATGTTAACGATAGCGGTAACCTTCCATCCAAAGCTTCAGCTGTGATTTTCGCTGACGACAAAAATATTTTCTTTAGTGATAACAATGTTAACAAACTCCACCGCATTATTAACGAGGAACTCAACGTCTATATTAACTAGTTTGCGGCTAATTAGTTTTCGCTCAATATCGATAAAACCAATTACATTATTTTTAACACCAAGAGTAATTTAAGTAATTTCAGTTTTAAAATTAATGATTCTTATCTGAAGAGAGTTGATTATGTTAAGTTCTTTGGGATATACATTGATCCTAAACTTGCATGGAGTAAACATATCAATCATGTGTCAAGACAGGTAGCAAAGGGTGTATAGGTATATTACCAGAATTAAAACACATTTTACCAAGACATGTTCTAACTGGTCTTTGTATCAAACTTTAGTTATCCCCCATCTGACATATTGTTTTATAGACTGGTCAGGCGCCAGTCATCAGTATTTGAATCAGCTAATAGTCCTACAAAAAAGAGCCATCTATCATATTACTCTCTCTCAGGTTACAATGATCACACCAATTTTTTTGTTCAAGTCTCTTAATCTGCTTAAATTCTCTGACCTGATAAGCCTGAATATGGCTACGTTTGTCTATCGCTCTCAATGCAATCAACTGCCACCTTCTTTGAACGAACTTTTCATTACTAATTCTGTCATACATGACCCCTGTACCAGGCAATCGGATTACATTCATATCCCCAACTATCGCACAATCTTTCTTATGAAGAGATTACACTACCGTGCAGCTACCTTGTGGAATTCACTTCCAGATATTTTAAAACAGAAACCGTCTATTTTCAGCTTTAAGAGGAACACAAATATTTCATAGGAATGTATTAATTAGTTTTCTTTTATTATGAACCCTCTACGGTTACGACTTGCTCCTAAGTAGGGTTTAGAAGCATGGCTAAGGTTATATGTGGTGGGGTGGGTGGTTTGTTTTAAGCTTTTGCTTCACAGTGCCTTTAGCACTTAAAGTCGCTTTGTTTTGTGCTATCTCATTAGGCACCTTAGTCTTTTTTGTACTTTACTCTAATTTTTGAGGGAGTGTGCTACCTTTGATGTAAAGCCCTGCAGGGTTTTGTAGTTTACTTCCTTTCGCTACTGCTACGATGTATTACCTCTGTAACTGTATAACTGTAATTTTGCCATGTATTGTATATTGTAGTTGGAAAACAAATGAAATGAAAATGAAAAAAATAAAACCATAAATTCAGTTAAAACATGAAAAATATAGCACTAGATTGCATCCATGGTCACCTAACCATTCGAAATTTTCTCAAACAAGAGGGGGCACCCCTCTCCTTAGACCCCCTCCCGGGACGGTGATAATGCCGTGAACCCCATTTGATACCTAGGCCCCCTCAAAATTTTATCCTAGCTACGCCCCTGTTCCCCACTGACAACAGCCTATTCCGCAGCATTAAAGTACTCATTTAGTGTGGTCAGCAGAACTGCAAAGGGTGCCAAAAAGTTTGAAATAGATATTGAAAAATCTGTATTGATAGTAAACAAAAAATAGAACCCGGTTATAAATTTCAGTTTCATTCGGTAAGATATTGACGTGACAAGAAGCCAACAAACAAAAATTTCAGCATTAGCATATGTAGGAGAAAGGACTTCCCTAAAAGTATTAGCCCCTGTACTATTTCACTACAGCTTTCATTAGACCGATGAAAGTTACATTTAGCGTATCTTCCTTCGTGCATAGAAGACAAGATCAACAATATTGTTGCCGCAGCTCAGCTTGTCCTAGGTCATGAAAAAAAAAAGTCAATATTTCTGTTGGGTCTGTAACCCAAGTTGGCCATACGTACGTTAAAGAAAACAAGAGATAAATATAAATGTAGCTCTAAGGAAACAAATATTTAATGAACTCCTTTTGCATTGAAAGAGTAAATGTGGTACACAAAGTTAATGTTAAATACTGCACAGATATTTAAAGGTTTGAGATCGTACCTGAATATCGCAGCGATACTGGGGACGAAGCTGACTTGAATGCCATTGACAGCAGTTGATCGGTAGCGTCACGTATGCCGATCGCACGTGACTTTACTGCCCCGTCTTATTCTTCCCATCCCTTGATAGCTTCGTCGTAAAAATTTCAACAGGACCGTAACCTGCGGAAGGGGGTGGTTGCAGTTTTAGCAATCTAAGATTTCCGAGCCCTAAATATAAAAGAAATTTGGAAACACTGAAAACTTCAATTCCTAGTTTATTTTTTCAAGGCCCTCAGAACCTAGGAATTCGCAAACATGGGCTCTAGTTTCCTTTTCCCAAAATCTTCCCGGGGAGGTGATCCACGACACCGCAGAAGGGCACTTGTGCTTCCGAGCAGAGATCTGTTGCAACTCCCTGATGCGAGTAATCTCACGGACGCATCAACTTTTTCTCTGATGCATGAAGCACGCGAAACAGCTGAAACCTAAAGATATAGTAGTCGTATTGCTTCTCACGCGTACGGTGGAACAACATGCTTAGACTACGTAAATTAGCCTAAGATTACCTTTCTTTTCACGCATAATTCTGTGTACTCTGTAGTCCCGTTTTCTCTTGCAAAATTATTTTACCGCATTACATTTTATGATTGGGATCTACCAGGCATAAATCGTCGCCTTGGACGATTTTTAGGGCTGGTAAATGTGTCGCAACAGGAGGGTATAAGTGTTCGTAGGGAGGGAAAACATGTCATGCGTAATAGCCTAAAGCTAGGTTCATACTTCTCCGGCGACCTAGGTCTCCGCACACTCGCCGCACACTCGGCGAGTGTGGTCGGCGAACAGTTCGTCACTCATTCATACTACTCGTTTTGCTCAGGGATTATCGCCGACCTCAAACGGACATTTTCTGCACCCGTATAATCCGCGTTTCAATTCATACTCTACGTTTAATTTGCGGACAGCGTTTCTGCATAAATAGTTCATTCGGGAAGATGGATGCTTCGTCTTCACTCTCAATTTGCTCTTCATCACTGGCGAACGCGGGGGGGATTGGGCCATGCCCCCCACGAGGGCCAATTTTTTTTTTAGTTCCTAAAAATACGCAAATTTTGTAACACAAATCTTACTTCAAAAAGGTGCACTTGTGGCACCTGATTGCATCTAAGGACACCTAATTTTTCAAAAATTTGAAGGGGAGGGGAAACCCCCTCACCTTAGACCCGTCCCCCAGGCCAGCGATCACACACCATACTGCATGGTCCCCCTTGAGAGAAATCCTGCGTACGCCACTGCTCTTCATCCTCAACCTGTGTGTCGCTTTGAAGTTCCACTGACCTGAAAATGGAGCAACCAATAGGACGGGCATCGAGGCATCATGACAGAAGGGTTGTCTACCTGGGAACTGGTTTAGGGGCTCTAGGTTATCTGCTTATTTAAGGGTCCTCAAATGTAAAATCTTTCATCTCTTGTGCACTCCGTTTGCTAGGCGTACAGGGGTGGCGCCAAGGGGGGGGGGGGCAGGGGGAGCTACAACCCCCCGTTGGGGAAGTCTAGCCCCCCGTCGGGGCAGAAAAATGGCTGTCGTAGGGGAGCAGGAACCTCGATTTTTTTGTTTTGGAAAAAAAGCAAAAAAAAAAAAAAATAAATAAATAAAAGGTCATCGAAAATTCGGGCTCAGGAGGCCCAGCCACCCTGTCGGGCAAATCCTAGCGCCACCCAGTCAAAAAGTGGTAGGGTGGAAGAAGCCTTTGCTTCTGCCCCCTCAATCCAAGGACGAATACCCCTTATTTGTTCCTTTTGTAAAAAAATGTTAAAATTTGCAGTAATTTCCCCTAAAATTTGCTCAACATTTTGCACGAAATGCATCTAAGGACCCTCAAGCATTCAAAAATTTCCCAGTGTCCACGTCCCCAGGACCGTGGTGCGAAACAATTTTGAGTCCCCCCCCGTTTCAAACAGTTTCCTACGCCTATGTCCCATTGTATTCATTTCTCTGGGTTATAAGACCAGAAGGGCTTAATTCTTTTTTGGGGGGGGTATACGTGTTCCTCCTGTCCCCTTCTCTAGAATTTCACGCAAACGCTACACGTGGTTGGTACGCACCTTGGAGTGTTACCGTCAGTGTCACGATGTTTCACATGATCGGAAAGAAAGGTCATTAGATCTTAATATTTCCACTTGTACCTTTTACCACCCGGGTCTCCACTACGCCCCTCGTTAGATCGTTTTGCTTTGGTGTATTGGTCTCTCAAATACTTCCATCTGTCTTTGAAGTCCTTCCAAGACCGACCACTGGTTTTAAACAAGCGGCCCATAGCAAGCCATGACTGTTCATTCCTTTCGTAGTCTCTGTACTTCGTCAAACTGCTATTATATAAATTTGGGTACTTCCTTACTTCCTCAATTAATCTCTCATCCTCCTCAGAGGAAAATGGCTTCTTCTTGGCAGAAGCCATTATGTCTCTGCAGCTGGTAGCACACCACCAATTATTACTCCATTGACTTACACACTAATTTGGGTCCATTTCGTGGCCCCTGGACCCTTGTAGAAGTTTTCAACGGGCACAAGCTACCCCTCATATTAAAGCTGACGAGTAGGCCTTTCACAGCGTTTTAAAATTTGTGTACCATGACCGTTAAGATTTTTGGCTAGAAGGGCCTGTATAATAGAGTGGTGGTTCCTGTTTTTGTTTACTCATTCAAATGCCATTTTGCATCGCTGAAGGATATATTGGAAGGATATATCTTCAATTTTCTTTATTTTTGCAGAATGAGTACTTCAACTAATTTCCTACCACAAACACATCACAAGTTGAACACATTGCTTCATTAACATGGTCTAATCTGTCCCCCCCTTCTAGGATGTTAAAGTCGTAGGGTAACCCCCCTCCGCTGGGATTCCTCTTGAATTAGTGATGTGCTACCAGCTGATATATCGGCAATTGTGGTCTGCCATGTGTTTATCACAATGCAGACATGTGTTTAAACTAGCTCATTGGGACGCACAAAGCGGTTTATTTCGAACTGATCAGGAACGGATTGTACGCACGTACAATGGGAACGAGTAGAAACGCGCTTCCGCACTCAATGCGGATCAGAAGCGCACTATAAAAGTTTATTGACCCTACTCGCCGCAACCTTTGCGGACAAAATTTCCGTTCCGCTTTGAGCTCGCCGAGAAGTATGAACTGGGCTTAAGGCTATCTCGGATGCATGGTCTTAAATATCATCCCCATGGGTACCCCTAACTACATTTTGGTGGGGCTTTCGGCAACGAGGAATAAGCTTGAATGATACCCCCTGCAGCGTCGGCACCCCCGACTATGACAGCACAATTCCTGCCTCCGAAACTGACATGTGACACACGCCTTCAAAAATGCATGTTTTCCTTTTCAATCCGAAAAATGTTTTGAAATGTAAGCACAACCCTAAAGCTTAAAATATGTAGCTTTATATTTTCAATCAAAGAGTTATGTTCTTTTAAAAATGGTGCAGTTCCTCTTCCTCTTACACTATTTCCTAAACAACATTCACCTCTGTAACTTAAAGTAGCATTCCCCGGCATCTCAATTCACGAGTAGCTCCTTTCCATCATGTGACAATACTTTTTATACTTATTGGCTAAATTCAAGAAGAATGAGTCCTTTGTTTACCTTTAATATGAAAATTTTTTGTCCAGAAATGAAACTCAGAAAATGCCCGTAAAGGAGATAAGAGAAGATTTGTAAGATTAAGGTCATATTTACAAATAAACTTGAGACGACTGCTAACTCCCTTTAAAATTTAAACCAAACTCCCCAAACCATTCGGTAAAGCAAACTCGACGCCTCTTTTGCAGCTGGATTAGTAGCAAGACTCAGACTTGTTATTTAAATAAAAGACATTACACTAAGTTGAATATGTGTGTTTCTGCCCCATTAATACAAAAATGTGTAGTTTTATATACCACCGTTTCGCACAAGGCAACTTATTTGCAATAACTTTCACAACTTCAACGCCCTTTCTTCTCGTGTAACCATCCAACCAATTCAGCTATTACTATTATTAAAACGTCTAAATGAGATCCACGCCACATGTCCACGTATTGCCTACGTAGCGGGCTGTACGACATTTTCCTTGTTCGGTCATATCCGTGGTTTGGGAAGCCGAGGAGCTGGGCAAACATAGTCCTCTCCACGGGGTTGTCCACGTACGGTAATACAGCCAATAAACTGCACTTTGCGAAAACGCTCCCACAACGATGTAAGAGAGACGTATAGTATACTTTTGTACGTAGCGTTTTTACACATTGTACTCTTTTGGGCCCTCAAATGATACCGACAACAACTGGGAGCCTAAACATTGGATCAGCACTATTTAAATTATCAATATGAAACATTTCAGCAGATTTAGTTCACAACTGAATGACAAGAAGGGAATTTTACGTTTTCGAAAAGCACCTCTCCTGATTTCAAGTACGTTCATATTTATTGACAAAACAGTTGCATCATAAAGATATTTACCTCCGTATAACACGTCGGCCAAATTTCAGTCAAATCGATGGATGAATAGCGAAATGCCATGCATTTGAACACAGTATCAAAAAACGACAGGCATTTGCCGTGCACGATAGCAATAGCTCAGCTAAAGCTTTCAGCTGAGCTAAAAAACGAGGAGACAATTTCGATAGTTTAAATTATTCAATAATTACTGTACAGGGAAAATTGTGGATACATTAAACACCAATGTTTGCATGATCACATGTCGCAGGCAATGTAAAGTCCAATAATTTCGAGTGCGGGCGAAAAGGATTGCGAAACAGAGCGTTTCAGTTTTGGCATACTGGTCGTTACAACTCACGCGCAGTTGTGTTATAGATACACTCGCACAACAGGACCTTACAAACAATAGAATAAATTCATTGACGTCACGCAACGTCATTTTGGAGGACAAACAATGAAGCTCGCTAGATAAGGTACATAACTTAGCTACAGATTGTGTTAGCACGTGCACAACGCATCTTCGCACGAGCAAAAACTAGTCTGCATTTGTTGGCGTAAGTTGCAATGATAGGCGCTAACCTCTGCGGAGGGCTCAATTTCTGTTCAGTGACATGATATGCATTAGGTTTATAGAGATTTTACAACGACGCCTCTGCGATGCGCGTCCCTCTGTTTGTTAGACATTTTGACGGCCAGGTGTTCATTGTATCACAATAGCCCTTGTGCACACGAGGTCACAGAAGAGAAAGTGCGCCCTTGGAGGAGGTAAGCTCGTAGCATTACAACTTTCATAAACACAAATGTAGACAGCAATTTTGTTTAAGGGTAGACGTGCCTTAAGGCCACGTAATACTACAGCGATATCTGATGGGAACACAAGGGCGGATTAGGGGATTCCTGTTTTCCGGAACCCCCCTTTTCCCAGAAAAAATTAACCAGAACTTAGATAACATAATAAGGTACGTTATTCCGGTTTCTTAGTGGTAAAATATTGCGTTTTTGTTGCCCCCCTCCCCAAATCGAGTTGTTTTATCCATTAGTTTGCGCTGACTATAGAGATTTTTGATATATATGATTGCCAATAACAACAGCGCCATCGGTTTATGAACTAACGATGTAGTATTTCTAACAATTATACGTGTTTTGCATTTCGTAATGGTTACCCAGTTTGCCTTTAACTGTACGTGCTAATGGCGTCAACGGAAAACATTCTACAGGTGAGCATTTTTCTGAAGTTTTCGCAAGGCTATCATATTGAATGGAGTCACTTTTTATTTATATTATATTTGCATTCTCCTGGGTTGTTGGCTGGAGCGTAGCTATTAGGAGTGGGGGGCAGTCGCATATTGCAGTTGTAACGAGTGTAGCCTTGAAACGCAGTAGAACCGGTTCAATTCTCCATCTGACCAGATCAGTTAACCAGAAAGCCCAAAGGCTAAGTGATTCCTCGCCGACAGGGGAATGTTCATCCCTCAAATTTACACTTCTTGACTACATAACTACAGTTTCAGTTTTTGACCTCTGGTGACCTGAAATGACTGTGACCACCACCAAAAACAACAGGGTACCTCTTCTCAACATGACATATCTATTAATATACAAAGTATGAAAAGCTTCTGTCCCTCCCACCTTCATATATCACATGGATAAGAATTTCAGGTTTTTGCTCTAGTGACCTCAAATGACCTCCACCAAAAACAATAGGCTCTTCCTCCTAAATCTATATACCACATATGACAAGTTTCCGCCATTGCTATCTTGAGATATCGTGTTTACAAGTCAACTACAAGGTTTTTGCAGTTTAACCTCCGGTGACCTCAGATGACCTTTGACCACCACAAAAGAAAATAGGATCCTTCCTTTAATCAGCATGATTTTACGATTGCGACCGGCGGTTTTAACATCATGAGTTTAAGTCGCGCCGCCTTCAGTCTAGGAGAACCAACGTGTTCGTTCTTCCCGACTGAAGGGG
The DNA here is from genome assembly GCA_009936505.3 of Holothuria glaberrima. NCBI lineage: Eukaryota > Metazoa > Echinodermata > Holothuroidea > Aspidochirotida > Holothuriidae > Holothuria > Holothuria glaberrima. The sequence goes on along the minus strand of WURT03135049.1, from coordinate 1,755 downwards.
ACGCGACTTAAAACTGGACGTAAATCTGTTGGTCGCAATCGTAGCTCACACACATTACAATACTGTTGGAGACCCGACGATTGAGTTGAGTTGCGGTGTGCAAAGTCGTGTTGTGTACGGCTATCTTTACATGCATGGCTGGCTGAAATTGCCACGAGGGTCTCTTGAACCGGAATCCTCCTTGTCTACCTTGATGACCCTCAGTTTTAGAAGCAAGGTGGAAGGCTCCTCAGTGGCGTACATTATAGATGACACCCTGGCGGATCTTCACACTAACATACTATACAGGGATTGCTGTCGGGGAGGGAAAACATTTTTTTTCCATTTAAGTGGTAATGATGCTAAAAGGTGCCATCTTTGGTAAAACTCTGAACTGATCATGTAGTAAAAAGTGCATTTTTTTGTAAATTTTATTTTGGGGTTAGTTTTAAGAGTTTTATGTTAAAGAATACTAATTGTTAAGTAATATGTTCGTTATTTTTGAAGGGTTTAGCCTTAGGAAATTGTGTCTTCTGTAAGGAGTGACACACATAAACACACCCACGCGTACACTCGACAAAGAGTAATAATTAGCTAATCTGAGTTGCTTAACAAACTTCTTACTAGTCTATCCTGAAGTCTTCGTTCATTTGATCAAAGTATCTCGGGAAAAATTTGAAACAAACCTACTTTTTTTTAGATCGCTATTGCAGAAATCCCGTAGTTTTATATGTTGCTAGGCGCGGATTTAGGGGGGGGGGGGGGTCCAGCGTGTCCGGACCCCCTGCTCTTGGCCGCCAAAAATTTTCATCCATTTTTTTCCTCTATTAGGAGAAACTTGGCAAAAAGTGCCTAAAAATATTCATTTTCAGGCCAAAAAGTGTCCAAATTGAGGTGTTCATTCATCCCTACACACTACCAGTTTGAATTATAACTTGAAACGAACTGTCTCCGTGAGACTGAGTTTCAAAAGCTGCAGAGGTGTATAGCCAGTGTTTCCACCTTTCCCGAAATTACCCGAAATACGACAAATTTTGGTGCTGTTCGGGAAATTTTCTGGAAAGAGAATAATTTTGGAAAATACCGGGAAATCCTGGAATTGGAGGAAGGATCACTAGCACTGGCGTACACGGGGGGGGGGGGGGGGCTATGCCATCCCCCACTGGTACCGATTTTTTGTTTAGTTCATAAAAATACGTAAATTTTGTAACACAAATTTTACTTCAAAAGGTATCATATGTGGCACCAGTTTGCATGTAAGGACACCCAATTTTTCAAACAGTTTCAAAGGGGAGGGGTGTCTTCCCATGGTCCCCCTCACTGATGCCAATTTTTTTCGTTTTAGTTCCTAAAAATACGTAAATTTTGTAACACAAATTTTACTTTTGAATGTAGTATATGTGACACCCAAATTGCATGAAAGAACACCCAATTCAAGTTCAAAAAGTTTTCAAAGAGGAGGGGATACCCCCTCCCCTTAGACCCCTCCACCAGGCCGGCGATCACACAACATACTGCATGGCCCCTTGAGAGAAATCCTAGGTACGCCAATCACTGTACACCAGATTGTATCCGAGGGTAGTTAATTATCCAAAATTCCTGGATACGCCCCTTATTGCACATGCGTCATAGCGGGGAACGTTACGGCGTAGTTCTTTTAACGTTAAGTGAACAAGCTTCAAAACGATTGTTTCAAAGTCTTCCTTGAATAAGTGTACCATGCGCCACCAGGCAAATTCATGCATGTTACCGCACTCGCGTTTGATTCCCACAGTC
>WURT03135027.1:0-11390 GCA_009936505.3 Holothuria glaberrima | reverse complement strand
CTCTGTGGCTTAAAGTTTAAACAATATTTTTATTGCCTAACGTAGTACCTGTATGTGATTATATGTACTTGTAGCAGCGTACATAACATTAGGTCAACGTTATATTGTCAGATTGTACGGCCGGCTATGTTTGCTACGTAAGTTGCCGAACCTTATGGCGAAGAAAATTCTTTTTGGGGTCTTTTATAAATGTACTTATCTTCATATAGCCTATACTGATGTTTTTAGCATTTTATTTTCACACGGGCGATCATATTTTCTTAAGGCGGGCCTATTTGTTGCCCAACACACTGGGAGGGCATTTTGATGCACACCATGGGAAGAATTTTTGCATCCAAGGCGGGCGTTTTATTAGGCGGGCACTGGCGATCGCCCAGGTTTATATGACCAGCCATCTTTCATGTTTACTGTTAGCACGTGCTGCGAAATGCGAGCCACAAGCGATCTTTTTCAGGTTTGACTCAAAGCTACGCAAGTGGTGTAGGACGACTCAGAATGGCTGTGACTTGGGGTACCGTAATTATCTGTGTGCATATATACAAAACAATTATTCACGGAGACTTGAGATGTGAGAAGAAAAACTGACAGTGGTTGATAAACAAATCTCATAAATTTTATTGATACCAGTATCTAGTCGATAATGCTAATATCATCCGATACTGATAGTGGTTTTTTGACAATGAGAATACTGAATTTTTGGTAGTCCGAAGGACAACCTCAAGCACAGGTTTTTGCAATATTTGGTTGCCCGTCAAAAATTCAGGTCGTCTCGGACGACCGTTAAAATTACACACTGTATATCCACTCTTAAAGACCATAAATTCGTGAAGATGGTACAATCGACAACTGAGTGCAAATTATTAAGCCATAAAAGGCAACCTGTTTAATATAAATACCTTACCATTTACAACCACAAATTAAACATTGGGAAGACTGGTAGCCATACAGCCCACTATCTTTCCCTTTCTACAACTCAAGGTCACTCAGAATATGTCTACAATACATGCAGTTTGCATGATCAACAAACTTTCAGTGGTTTATGAATCTATGAGCACAACAGTTCTTAACTTTAACCTTTTTTTTACACAAATGGACTATTCCATCTACCGCACTTAGGACTGGCAATGTTTAATTGGATAATGCTCTCCCTAGCTGACAGAATCTTCTTCCTGCCAAGTCTTTCTTAATTTTCCACTGCCCCTCTAATTCCCAGAAAAATACGAGCAACCTGAAGCAATAATTCTGTTAGGCAAAGAGGGCACTTTCCAGTAAAAACTCATAGCCTAATTCTGCAGTCCAGTGTCTGTGTCCATCTGACAGGTGAAGTTGGGAGTGACATCTGTCATGCGTTACACACTGTTATTTGTGTCATTGACCATATCTTTGTAGCTGAAGTAAACGTTATAATTGTATAGTTTGTATATTTTTTTTAAAAATCAAGTCACAACTTTGTTGACTGTTAGCTAGGTACCACTAATACACAGACAGAAAAATAAATCACCATGAAAAAAGTTTCTTTTAATCAGGGTCTTTTAAATATGTGTGGTACATTGTGTACTGTAATTTATATGCATGGATGACTTCATCTTAGCATTTTGCCAGGCAATGCATTATTAACTGTATACTGCAGAATTGCACTTCTGTATGATGTTACCCATCCCTTGAGCAGATCTTACTTATGCCTACCCTAAATATTCATAACTGCCATAAAAGATTACATTAGAGTAACTCTCCAGTTAAAACAACTACAGTAGTGTATCATCTGAAGGAAATGCCAAAAACCAATAATAGAGGGAGCTCTACAACAACTTGATGAAGAATTAATTTATCAGCTTGTACAAGGCTTTTGAAAATGCCCAAACTTTTGCACAGTTACTTCAATATGACAGTTGTTGTTAGAGAGCTGTTCTTAATATTTACTAGCCATATTCGGTTCTTTTCTCTAAGGACTCATTTTCTGAACTTGAGTAGCTTCGATTGTAATTCAGCTGTTTGTACTTTTGTTAAGCTCCTAGTCCAAGACTGTCAGTAAATTCAACAGGGCACAACTTGTATGAGGCTCATGTAACATTCATTTGATTAGGGATGCCCATCCAGCATGTTCCTACTATCACATGAATAAAGCTCCAAGAGTTACTATGGCACAGCCACAACTTCTCTCTTACATCCTCATGTCAAATATACGCATAGTAATAGGATAAACTGAAATCATAAAAAAGGTACTACCAATATATGACATTGTTAACTACATTAAGGGAATCCTAACAACTTTTGGGAGACATACTCATAATTATGATACTGGCAAACGATATGCACAGTAGGCCCAACCTCAAACTTTGAACAAACATACCAACAGAATATTGTGAACATCAACCTTTCCTTCTATGTCTTTGCCTATTTACCAGTACTAGGTTGCTATATCATGTGTAATGTATGTTGCCTACTGAACTGCATAAATAACCAATCAAATTGAAGAACAATGCTTAACATAACTGCAATATGGAATATCTATAAATGTGTCATGAAAAAATTCATCAGAAATCAAGCCTGTCTTTTGTACCTAAAATAAATTAAGATCTAGACTATTGTTTTAGCATGGTCCATGAGACAGAGCCCTGGATGGGCTTTCACAGACAAGAGTTACACTAAATATGTAAAGTTTACTGCTGGAATCTTCGAAGTTTTTCATGATTTTCACAATCATACAAAATACACCTCCCAGTTTACTTAGTGAACATTGCAAAATTACAAATCTATCTTCAGAATATATGAGTGTTTGTGTTGAGGGAACTTGAGGGAGGGGGGTGGGGGGGGGGGAGCGAGCACCTAGCACGGGCCCTAGATTGGCTACTCAGATAACATAGGCTGCACTCATAGATGGAAATTTTTACTGTACCTTTTAACTAGTCATGCAAACCTTCCTTATCCCTCTCTCACCTCTCCTGATTTTCTGGATCTGCCCTATATTATGTTAACTGTTATAAATGCACACCTGTTAGGCCAATCTATTGGTGGTAATTATCTAGAGCCAGGGAGTTTTATTGAGACAATTTCTGGCATACTACTAGAAAATACTAAACATCTGCACTTCAAAGTGAACATACTAACATTCACTCTCAACAACACTAACATTTACAAATGTGCAACATATAGTTACTTCATGTTTCATTAAACAAACAATTCTCTTTCTCACAAAATGAGAAACTTTAACCACAACACTGATAGCATTACAAAGGTTATTCAAAATACTGTAAAGGCATCGAAATTAACGCGGACCTGTAATTGACGCACCTTCATAAATTACTAGCTATCACCGCATGTTACTGTAGCAAGCCTTGAAACGTTTTTGAACCTATCCAGCATTTTATTTTTCACAATAATGAATCCATTTCAGGTACGTGCATACCTTAATGATTATTTTTCGAGCTATTTATAACTGCATCCCACCCTTGTGTGTATTTTTAACATGTGAAAACAGCACTCTCTAAAAGCAACGAAGATTACCTTGTCCTAGTTTGCACTGTCTCGAAGTACTGCTTCATCTGACATACTTATACATGTATAGTGTGTTGAGTGCATAACATAGATATAAAGGTTATTAAACTCTGTTTGTATCCTGACCAAACTTGACATCTTTCTTAAGCAGGTTAGGTCAACAAGTTATACAAGTTTTGCGTGATAATGTATGTGAGGTAACTAAGCGCCTTCCCCATAGAGCAGACTGTTGCTCACCACCTCTATGCTCACACCGGAGATACACGACTGTCAAAAGCCATACAGTTTGATACGTAGGCATTTGTATGTAACTACAAAGTCAATGAAAATAGGTGCACACTACACATATGGAAAATGCGTCACTTGCAGTGCCTTTAAGAGACTAACATCGAAGAAAATTTGAGTCAAATTAAGCTTTCCTTTAGTTCCTTTTTAGTTATTACACATTTGGAAGAGGCAAACAGGTTTAAAGTTTCGATTTATTTTATTCTAAATATTGCTTTGAAACTGCTTAGGTGCGTCAATTTCAGGCCCACCATGCTACAAGACACTTTTTATATTACTTCATACTACGTACCCCTTACGCTGGAAGTTAAAACCATACAAAGTGGCTACCCATCCAATGATACCTATTCATAATATGCAACTATACTGTAAGCCAAGGCCTACCTGGCAAATATATACTGAATCGAAGGAAAATTGGATCATTCATGTCAATCTGCATCTAGGACCAATCTAGTTCTCAGTAAAGAACTGTGTCGTTCACCGAGAGCTCACTATACACAGTCCTTCCTACACCTATTGAAAATAGCGGGGGGATCGGCCGTCTTTATGATGGTTGAGATTGACTTTCTTCTCACAGCAAATTTTGGGCATAAAATTTTAATTTATTTCCATGACTTTCCTAATCCAGATCTTACAGGAGTATTGCAGTTATTTTTTATCACTGAGATCTTCTGGAAAGGGCTTAAAGTTTGAAATGAAATCAGCAACTTTTTCTTGCCATAAAATTTACTGTGTGACTAAGGAGTTTTATTTACATCAGTATGCTTATGAGCTTTATTATTACGTCATGACAGAATGTTTACGTTGGTAATGGCTATATGTATGTATAGGAACTACAGTAATCAAATGTTCTGTGTGACATCACAATGTTATGCACATGGCAATCTGATATCAACAAATATTTCTAATGCAGCAGTAAATTTAAAGGAAGTGGCAAAGTTGATGATTTTATTTCAAACCTCTTTTCAGAGGTGTAAAGCGTTGAAAAACAACTGCAATCTTAGTGTAAGATATGAAAAGGAATCATTATGGCAGTAAATTTGGATTTTAGGTCCTAGTTTTGCTGTAAGGAGAAAATTAATTTCGACCAGCACCATGCTGACCGAAGACCCCAGGTTTTAACTGAGCGTAGTAAGGACGGTGTATAGGGAGCTATTCCACGACCAGCCATACACGGGCCTTTACTGAGGACTAGGACCAATCATGAGTGCCAAAAATGCCCCCACACTTGAAGTTATCCAACAGTGTTAGATGGGGGAAGGGGGTTCTGAACTAACATTGGACTGCCATTCATGAACACATACGACACGTGAATTTTTGTAGACAAAAGGGAAATACAAAAGTTTATAGCCTAGCCTAAGTTGATTCAATAACTGTGCTGTCGGATTTCTGAAGTCCTGTTTCCCAGTCAGTCTCCCTCCTTCCCTGATGCACTTTGCTTGAACTTTTCAATGTTGTCTAGGCTATAATTAAAAACAACATAGGTATTGGCCTGGGCTAATGTCCATGCACTTATAATAAAGGAATAAATTTTCCAAAAATTGATAACCTCTGTTAGGCCTAGGCCTACTCATTCATTTCATGTCAGCAAGACTTGAAAATAACTATACCAAAGGCAGTCCTTATGTTGGACACGTTGCCTATAATACCGACGTATCACATGTGAAGTATTACGAAGTAAGCAGTATGTCTACACAACACTGCAACAAGCACTGGTCAGTAGTAGTAATACAGTACCAAACAACACCAGCCTAGCTACACGTATCGCACTTCCGCATTCGCGTAAAACACACACATACAATTCAATGTGAGCTGGCACGAAGAACGAATTGACAATAGTGTAAACACTGCAAAACGAACAAAGGACCTCAACTAATGATGGCCTCGAAACTGACTTTTCTCCATTTTGCCATTACAACATTCCCTAACAGTTACAGAAACTACACTTTATTTCGTAGCACATATATACAAAAAAGTCACAACGAGATAAAAAAATGGGTATTTTATGTTTTGATTTTGCTTGTTGATGTTCACAAAGCTACTGCACCGTATGTGTACTAACAACCATGCGGCACTACACAACGTAATCCTCTTAATACTATAGTTACGCAGGAAATCCACTTCCTGGTTTTCGATAAATGAGTGGAACCGTTTGAAATAGAAGTTTTTAAAATCCTCACACATTTTGCTAGCAAACTGTTGTTACGAAACCTGCACATTACCTGCTTCGAGTAACAAATCAAGGCTCTTTTTTCGCTCCATCTGAAGGTACCTCCGTCAAATTTACAACGCTGAACCAACACTGGGCTAAAATTGCTTAACAACAAAAATCAATCCTCACGTTCGAACCCGGAAGTAATTTGCATAATTTGCAATGGCTTTTAAAATGATTTATTGTCTACTTGAAAAACTTACATCTTACAGAAAAGGGATTTTTACGAACTTGGTATTCTTTTTGTGCGGGGAAAACTTCATCAACAGATACATGTGAAATAAAATACGGCAATCGGGAATCGTTTGTTTCGGAGCGGAGGATTACTGTGTGGTAATCAACAGCGCGCGAAAAGTTTGCAGCTGCTGGCGATGGAATCCGGAAGTGCTAAGTCCGATCACGTCGTATGTCATTAACCGGAGCAATAATAACACACGTCGGATGTAACTATAATCCGTTACGGCCACGGTCAAGCTATGTGGATATTTATCATCGTTTCAAGTTTACATGATCATTATCTACAGACTATAGTATTATAGCAAACATTGTTGAAGTTTTGACCCGACATTTGATATATCCATACCCGTTTGCAGCCCTCTTAGCCACATAACCTGTAGCCAGATCAAGAATGATGCTAGGCCAAGTTTCACCGCGATCGCGGCAATCTTGCATTCTTGCGCTTTCAAGTTTGAATCTTTTAACCTGACTTGATTGACGGTACCCTAAGTTAGGCCCAAATTATGTAGTTTACGGGTTATAAACAGAAGAGTAGACCGTATTACAGAGCAATAAGCTTGTAGAATGTGTAAAATTTTAGTGGTAACGATGGGCTCCTTATTTAGGCCAACTCAAACGTATGGCAATGAACGTTAGGCCTAGCCTTGGGTACCTAGGCCTAGTTCTCTGAACTTGTATGGGAAGCCACAAAGCGACCCCATATACTAGGTCAGCAGACTGCAGACTTTGTTAGGCTTAGCTAAAACTGGATGATCTCTGTGAAAATGAATGCCAGTCTACATGTAGTCTGGCATGTTTTCCCAGAATAAGAGGATCAACTTGTACCTTTTTCTTAACAGGTACTGGACATTGGAACTCCCTGATGCATTTAAGCAGATTGAACATAGGCTAGGCCTACCCTGTTTTAAATGGTATGGCAAGAACCATGTTGGTATAACAAATCAGTTTTAGCAGATGAGCAGCAGTCTCTAGCTATAGCATAGACCTAGGCCTTTATTTCATCTATAACCACTGACTGCTGGTATCTTTCATCTAGCCTATATTCCCTACTTATCATTCAATATTCCCTACTTATTTTCTCCTTCCTCTTCAATGCAATTGTTTCTTGTTCCATCTTTCGGGACCCCAATGGAAATTAAAGGGAAAAGGTTGTCCCCTGAAGTTTATTTTCAAAAATTATTAAATCTTACAGATCTCTTATTTCTCTCACAAGTATTTTCATAATGTTCCTGTGTAAAATCAGGGTAAACCAATGAGTTATACTGCATAAATTTAGGAAACAAGTAACAAAAATATTGTCTCCACATGATTAACATAATAGGTTCAAGGGCAAAGGAGGGCCAAGGCCCCATAAGATGCTCTGTAGTCCAAAAACTAAAAGCAAACAACCAACACCCAGCCAGCCCAGTAACAACTAGATTCTACCACAGTCATGGAAGAACTTGTCAATATTAACTTTAAAGCAGTGCACTGATGTGGAGTTAACAACCCACTCAGGCAGACTATTCCACTCATTGACAACTCTATGTGAGAAACTGAACTTCCTAATGTCTAGCCTTGCGAAAGGCTTAACCAGCTTCTTACAATATGGCCTCAAACCCGGGAATTACTTTGAACCTTTAAATATTTAAACTACAAGCTAACAAAGGATTCCTTTCAGAAAGAAACTTGTAAACCTGGAGCATGACCCCCCCCCCCCCTAATCCTTCTCAACTCCAGGGTTGTTAGTCTAAGGTGATAAGGTAGATTTTTCACCTCAGGTATAAGTGGCTCTCCTCTGAACTTGCTCTAAAAGAAATTTGTCCTTTTCAAAGAAGGGACTCCAGAACTGTGCAGCATAGTCAAAATGGGGTCTTACCAACTGCTTATGCAAATTTAGTACCATTTCTTTACTAAAATTAACGCCATACACTCGTCATCCCAAAGTTTATTTTTAGTGTAGGGGTATCAAAATTCTCAGTTGGTTATTGCTCTTTGATTGACAGCAAAGCTTGAAAATTCAAAAGATGCACAGTAGCTTACAATCCTCACAATGCAGAGAGAGTGCTTGGATTACACCATGGAAGTACTACCTCGGAGGTAGTACTTCCATGATTACACATTACAGCCTTGTATACTCACTAGGACATGACCTTGAAGTAATAAAATAGCCTATTTTAACCGGGTTTGTGTCTGCACAAGGAGGAGTTTTATACAGGAATGGGAGGAGCTACAAGTTTCATAGTTGAGAAAATTGCAACTGTCTGGGATGACAAGAACTGCCCTTTAAAATTCCTCTTGATCAAACCGAGCACCCTATTAGCCCTTGCAGCAGTAGCTGCACACTGCCTAGAAGGCTTTAAATCCCCTGTGATAACTACCCCCAGATCTTTCTCAAAAGTCACATTATTCAAAATACTACCATTCATGGTATGATCAAAGCTGAAATTTTTAGGACCAAAGTGAAGGACTTTGCACTTATCAGCATTAAAAGACATTTGCCAAGTCTGAGACCATGAAAATAACCTATCCGAGTCTTTTTGCAGGAATGAGGCCTCGCCCTTATCACTAACCTTCCTATAGAGCTTAGTATCATCAGCAAACTTACTTAGATGTAAGAGAGCTATCAATATCAGTTATGAAAATTAAGAAAAGAAGTGGGCCATGAACAGAACTCGGTGGCACTCCACTTGAGACTTCTTTCCAAGAGGAGAATTTACCATTAACAATAACTCTCTGAGATCTACCATTGAGCCATGAATTAATCCAGTCAGCACACCTGCCCTTGATGCCTAACCTTTGCAGTTTTACCATGAGTCTACCTAAAGGAACTTTATCGAAGGCTTTTTGAAAATCAAGGTAAATGGCATCAACACTGGAACCAGAATCAAGAGATAAAGAAACATCCTCAATAAAGCTCAGTAAGTAACACAAGACCTACCGGGCAGGAAACCATGCTGAGACAGATTGAGCAACCCATTATCTAAAACATACTTAAGCAAACAGTCCTTGATTACAGATTCCATAACTTTGCACACAACACTGGTTAAACTGACCGGCTTGTAATTACAAGGCGAGCTCCGATCCCCCTTTTTGAAAATTGGAGTGATATTAGCTATACGCCAGTCTGCATGAACAAAGTTTGAATCAAGACACTTCTGAAAAATAATTGATAGAGGAACTAACAAAATCTCGGAGCATTCATGAAGGATATGGCAGGATGGATCCCATCTGGCCCAGGGGCCTTACTACAGTAGCCTTTAAATGCTTTAATTTATTACAAGCCAGTTCCTCAGAGAAAACAACATCACTAATTGAAGAAGAGTTCTCAGAACCCCCACAAGTCCCCAAGATAGATGATTCCTTGGTAAAAACAGATACAAAATCATTTAACAAATTAGCCATATCCTGATGATCACTCACTAATGAACCTTCCTTGCCTTGAAGTGGCCCAACACCCTCCTTAACTAGCTGCTTAGATCTGACATAGGTATGAAAAGATTTTGGATTAACCTTAACCTCCTTGGCCAACTGCTTTTTTCAAACCTAGTGTCCTTAACCAAATTTTTAACTAAGACCTCTAACTGTTGTAGACTGCAAAGTCATCAGAATTCTTACTGACCCTATAGTGATGCCAACATTTATGTTTCTTCCTGGCTGCCCTAATGACCTCCCTAGAAATCCAAATTGGTCTATTTTTTACAACAGCTTTCTTAAGAGGAATACATAACTTTAGTGTCAGAAACAATATATCTGAAAACACTCCAAGCCTCAGCAGGGCCTAAGTGAGATAAACAAGCAGCCCAATCGATGGTTAGAAGCCCTTTAGCATGAGTAAAGTTAGCCTTACTGAAACCTAGAACAGTTTTGTCACTACCTCCTTGAGGTTTGCTGAAACAACATATCTCAAAACTAATAAGGTCATGGTCACTACATCCTACCTTACCACCACTAGCTACATTTCTAACCATTTTTTCATCAGTACTTTCACCAAATCTAAACAGTTATCTTCACGAGTGGGGAAAAGGACATGCTGGGTGAAGAAACCATCAGACACCACCTCAAGAAAATCCCTCCCATGTGACCCACTAGTACATGAATGCCAGTCAATATCAGGAAAGTTGAAACCCCCCTACACAACTGCCCTCCTAGAAGAGACTTTCCTAAAACTTTGGAGCAAACTCTGGTTATTTTCCGCACCAGAATTTGGTGAACAATAAATTATGCCAACAAGTAAATGAGTGCCACACCCATTGATTGGATTAAGTTTACACCACAAGCAGTTAGAAAACCCACCAGAAAACTTGTTCGTGACTTCGATACAATTTATACTTTCCTTAACATACAGTAAAACCCCTCCACCTCTACCACAGACAGTATCAGCCCTATCCTGCCTAAAAATTTTACACCCAGGAACCTGAATTTCAGAATTACTGATCTCACTATTGAGCCAACTTTCAGTGAACCCAACTATGTCTGGATTGTCTATGGAAATATGTGCAAGAAACTCATTAAATTTGTTGAAAATGCTGCAAACATTGGCAAACATGGCCCTTGTCACTACCTCCTTGAGGTTTGCTGAAACAACATATCTCAAAACCAATAAGGTCATGGTTACTACATCCTACCTTACCACCACTAGCCACATTTCTAACCATTTTTTCATCAGTACTTAACACCAAATCTAAACAGTTATCTTCACGAGTGGGAAAAAGGACATGATTGATAGGAGCCATTTCTGAACTAGTGTACCAGGGTACACTACTTCAAATTGGGGGACTGCATTTTCCCTGTAAGCTTTTCTTAGACTTCTGGATTGTACTCTGTTTTGTAATTCCATTCTTGTCTTTTATTTTTACATTTATTGTCTGTTTGCCTCAAGCTTGTCTTTTATACGTCTTTTACATTTCTTTGATGATTGATAGGAGCCATTTCTGAACTAGTGTACCAGGGTACACTACTTCAAATTGGGGGACTGCATTTTCCCTGTAAGCTTTTCTTAGACTTCTGGATTGTACTCTGTTTTGTAATTCCATTCTTGTCTTTTATTTTTACATTTATTGTCTGTTTGCCTCAAGCTTGTCTTTTATACGTCTTTTACATTTCTTTGATGATTGATAGGAGCCATTTCTGAACTAGTGTACCAGGGTACACTACTTCAAATTGGGGGACTGCATTTTCC
>WURT03135016.1:0-11391 GCA_009936505.3 Holothuria glaberrima | reverse complement strand
CATCAAGATGTGAGTGAATCTCAACAGTTGTGAAAAAAATCATGAATTTTGTGAACCAACTCAATGAGCCCCTTTAAAGAAAATCAATATCTAGGCTTATTTAGGCAATATTTAGGTTCTAAACTTCCCTATTTTTCTTCTGATGTTGGCATGACAATGGTGGTTAAAAACTCCATTACACGCCTATTCCGTCCCCAAAACACGATTAAACAAGGTAGGTTTATATGGCGCTATTCCAGAACGCAATGAGTGATATGGTTTTGCAGCGAAACCCTACGTATATAGCAATGGTAAATTAGGGTTTCGCAGCGAAACCATACGTAGCAAAAGGGTTAAATAAGGTGGACCTCAAGTGTAGAATTCCAAGAATATATATTTTAGAGGTTAAAAAATAAATTTCACTGAGCATCTAGTTCCTATTTTCATAGCTTCCTCCACTGCTGATGAGATAAATGTTGCAGTTATTCACTTAATTTGAAATAGTCGATTGCACAATAATTTGTGATGTCCTGTCCTTGTTCAACTCACATTACCTAGTTTTGTTTCATTTTGAAATTAAGATGTCAGGCCTCCCAGACCCTGTACTTACAAATATGGGTTTTTTCAAAGGTCTAAAATGAACAAAAAGGGGTTTCTAAAGGTTCAGATATTGTCAATATGGACTTTTAAAGGCTTTTTTAGCAGGGCAGGATTATCCTACTGGATAGCCCTAACCTTAGATATGAGGTGCCATATTCATGCAAGGTTGTAAGAAAATTACCAGGGGGTGGAGTGCTATAACTGCATGTCACAATATCAACATTGCTTTTGCCGGAAAGCTTTATACCACATTGGCAGAAAATGATACTTAATTCTCAGAATTCATAATGGTATATAAGCATTAATTTTAAGATCTAATATTTTAATAAGAAACACTTCCACAAAAAAGGTATAAATTATGGAAAGTTTACTCAGTAATATTAATCTCGGGGAAAATTACTGTAGAAGTTACCAGAGAGTTGCCATGGCAACTCTGTGATGTTACTATGAAAGATCCTTTTCAATCACTTTTTTTGTTTTACAGAGAAACTTGAAGGTCATATTTTGATATTAATGCCCTTGGTACAGTTTGTAGGAGTAGGTGAAAGATTCCAGTATATGGAGAATGGGGGCACACTTAATTATACGTGTGGAGCCCTCACAAAAGAGCAAGAAAGTTGCACCTACTGCAAGGGGAGGAGGCCTGGGGTCCTCTCTTAAGAGAATATGACATGAAAAGTCTCATAATTTCCTTGGCTCTTGAGTCCCTACAATCATAATGAAGACAGTAACAAGAAAATGTTGCAATTGTCAATTGCAACATTTTCATCAGCAGTATCATTCACAATGATGACTTTTAAAGTAGCTCCACCATCATCACAAACATCTAACTTATGTGCAGACTTCCCCACGGGTGGTTTGTATTTGAAGGTATATTTTAAATTTTACGTTAATTAAAGTTCAGCCCCCTATTATTTTCTTATAAACTTGTTTGGCCTTGGGTAATTTAACTCAGTACAGGCTACATCATTAAGTGAGAAGCCCCATAGACAGGTATTCTTACAGCAGAGTTGTGGTGTTTCCAGATTAGTTGCCACATAGGACAGGTCCTTACTTTGTCATCCATTGCAGGGAATGCTATCACAAGGAAGGAAAGGTTTCAAGGGATGTCCCCTCCCCTTTAAGGAAGTTCTGTTACTGTTAGGTGAATAGAATGCAAAAAGTGTGGTCTTTGAAAGATTTTGAAGAATTTTTACCCCATTTATAGTTCATGCTTTGCAGTTTTTGAATGGTTTTGAAGGCTAAGGCCCCTCTCCTTTGAGAAATTTATGTTTTTAATGTAAAGTGAGGTAAATGTAAAATGGTGCCATCTTTGGCAAAGCTTTGAATTGAGGATGTTTCTAGCAATTCTCTTCATTTAGGAAAGGATTATTTATTTTGAACTGTGACAGGATGTGCCCCCTTGAATGATACAGTATGCTATTTAGAACACCATGTTAACCCCATGTTTAACACTATGCCAGTGAATTGGAGAATCATGGGCTAGAAGTAAACATGGTTGACAAAATTTTAACTGTCTGGAGTAGGAAAATTCATCGTTTACAAAGACCACTCTTTGAGCAATGCAAACAAAGCCTGATTAGAGGACATAAAATTATGGCATGTGCCATCTATAACTGATAATTTGATAGCTAGAAACCAAGGCAGGATTTCTATTTTACTGAGTAGAAAGTTGGGAAAGAGATGCTCAGTTTTATGACAAGTTTGGGAGTTCCCCCTAAGGTTTATATTGGACAGCCGCCTCTAATTTACAGGTTGCATTGATTATTGGTAAATCTAGCCCTATGTTCTGGAATTGCAATCAATGTTCAAAGCTATGAACTAACACTTAATTCAGAATATATAAAATTGCCAAAGGTGACCTAAAACCAGTACAAGGCACTGTTTCATACAGGATTAAGATCAATCTTAAGTTTGATATCAATAAGACAATTTTGTGGCAGATCAAACTTAAGACTGATCATAACTCTATATGAAAGAGTACTCATCACTGATATCTCCTTAGGTTCTCTACTGGCAATGAAAGTTATGATAATGTGGCTTTCTTTGAGCAGTTGATGAGAGTAATTTAGAGAGGTAGCAGAGACCACTCATTACCAGTCTTCCAAGTATGGGTTTTTATGGGTAATATGGGTTATTTTTCTTAAATTAAAATATGGGCCAAAAATGCCAATATGGGTTTTTACTGGATTTTATGGGTTTTATGGGTCCGCTGGGAGGTCTGAGATGTTTATATGACCTTTGAACATTAACATTCCCTCAGAAAGCATGTTATGGATAATGGAGGGGGTTATACAGGCCAGTCACCCTACAACTGTATGACAATAATCAAGATTTGGTACAAGGTGCAGAGGCTTTCAAAAAAACAAAGAAATACAAAAATGGTAACTTGAGTAGTACATGAACCAAATCACAAATTATTGTGCAAACTACCATTTTAAATTGAGTAAACAAGCTTTGACATTTTATCTCAGCTCAGGAATGTCCTGTGACGATGGTGGGTGGACCATTTGGATGCATTTTTCAAGCCAAATTGTAACATATAATATATGCAAATATATATATATATATATATATATATATATACCAATTAGTATGACCAGATGAAAGAGATATAAAAGGAGTAAACAATATATATAAACAATAAATAACTCGGTGAAAAAGTGACCAGCTCCACTGGGACTCGAACCCAGACCTTCCGCTTAACGTGCAGATACCTTAACCAGTTGGGCCATGAAACCGTCCTGAGAGAGCGAGCGTTGAGCGCTCTCTGAGATTCGGACTTCCAGGACGGCTGCATGAGACGTCCGTCAAATTTGACTCACAGAGTTGTAGATATTTCCTATCAATTGTTAATAATTTGTTATACCAAAAACACATTAGAACCTCCATTTAAATACTGTAGACATGTATGTTGTAGGTCGTGAAATACGTAGATGACTGCAAATAATTATACCTTGTTTAGACAAGGTTTAAGTTGAATGCACCATAGGCGTAGGAAGCGGGGGGGGGGGGCTTTGGGACGAGCCCTCAGTCGAAAATGTGGTGGGCCGGAATTATGCTTCCCAAGAATGGAAACCCCTTTTATGTCTCTTCTGTAAGAAATGTCAAACATTTGCAGTAATTTTCCTTAAAATTTGTCCAAAAATGTTGCACCAAATTGCATAAGGCCTCCCTAATATCCAAACATTTTCCAAAGGGGAGTGGGAGTAGACCCCTCACCCAGGACGGCGATCCGAAACAAGGTTCAGCCCCCAGTCTCGAACAGCTTCCTACGCCTATGGAATTTACCACCAGGCTCTGACTTTATGCACAGTACTAATAAGTCATTGAGGGGATAACGCTTCTTTCAAGAGTTGCTGAACACATGTAACCTAGGATTATTAAGGAAGAAAACATTTCACAAATGGCAGAAGAAATAGTAATTCTGCCGAAAATTTTTCTGAATGGCTAAACAACCGTAAGGAGGGTTTCCAATGAAAATGAAGTGTCAGGGCTCTTCAATCGACATTTTTGCCCTAAAAGGAATATTCTCTTTTGTTTCTTTGATGGAAGCTGCCTCTCCCATATCTGTCTCATATGCCTATGTCGTATCAAGTTGCCATAAATATGCAAAAGTAAGCCTGGCAAATGACTCCGTAAGTTACCCATCCAGGAAAACAAAAAGCTCGCATCTGTGCCTTGGTACCATTACGTCATAATCCCAGGTCAATCTATTATATATGCATAGTTGACTGAAGTAAAAAGCTATTTACCTTTATACTTTATCAACAACATGCTACCAATCTTACACCAAATTGTATATACAGTAGACCTATAGATCTATCACGAAGTCAAAGTCCACACAGACTATATATCGCAGTCCACGATATTGTTCTGATCACGTTTGTGTGTACGTACCCTCTATTCAACTACTCAAAAATATCGAACAGCAGTATCCCTGTAATATTGTACAACATTTGTAGCTTATCAAACTTGACTACTTATAAAGTAAAAATGTTGCTCAGGTTCCGTGTTCATACTCTGATTTGCGTTCTGACGTTGTCGTTTACAGTGGTTAACTCACACCTTTGTGTAATCTCACCACAACAACGAGGCGATATCAATATTCAAAAGGTAAGACTGTTACCTAGGCTATACTCAAAGAATCTCTACAGAATAGATTCATCCCCTTCATAGCACGGGATTTAATCATCTTTAACGGACTCTTTTCCAAATAGCAATTGCAAAGGTTCATGATTTGGGATAGACTTTCACTATGTGTGTCGTCTTGTCAATGACATTTTAGTGTGGCCAAAAACAACGGGTACTTAGAGGGTATAAGCAGTCGCCCCAGATTTATTGTGAAAAATAGCTAAATCTAACAAATTACCTCTTACTTTTCTTCCAAATATCTTTCAAGATATTTCAGGACTTAAATATTTCATATTTAAGGTAAACCAAGGAGTTACTCCTCGTAATTTTCACAATTTAGTGAGAAAAACGTTATCACATGATTCTCAAGAGCAAGGCAGACTACTATACAATAATTCTAATTGGGGTGACTGCATTTTCCCTTTAAACTCTGCCCCATACTCATGCTTTGTAGACTAATTTGATTCCTATTTGGAAAAGGGTCCGTGGGTGCAAAATCAGCTTCTGGAAAAAAGGCCGTGGCCGGCTCGACTTGAACCAATTGGTTTGAAACTGGGCCGTTAAACCTCATCTAACTAACTAGCTATTGAGATGAGGTTAACAACAACACAGAGACTAAAAGAAAATCCCCAATTCTATGATTTTTTTTATTTTTATTGTCACAGAATACCCCTTTAACCCCTTTGTGGGGTTTCAGTTAGTCGAAGTCTTTGGAAGGCTGGGGTACATAAAATACGAAACCCTTACAGACTGTGGACCTAACCTAATCACGGAGACACATGCAGTACGGCATATTTTCCTCAATCACGATTGTTCTCAATTATTTCAAAGCTACCATGGGTGCCTTATAATACTTTCACTCAAGTACTTCTCCCTATGACATTACATTGTAGTCTGTTTTCCATCCCCCCAGGCAGGGGACTCTACTTGCTTTCGTCACCAACCGCCATGTGGTGGTGAGCCTGCTGGAGCGCCAGCAGGGACATATGTGGGTGGCAGGACTACT
Organism: Holothuria glaberrima; assembly: GCA_009936505.3. Taxonomy (NCBI): domain Eukaryota; kingdom Metazoa; phylum Echinodermata; class Holothuroidea; order Aspidochirotida; family Holothuriidae; genus Holothuria; species Holothuria glaberrima. The sequence continues at coordinate 5,672 of WURT03135016.1, read as the reverse complement.
TTCGTTAAATTCCAACAAAATTTCAACCATTACGAGGTTGGATATCCAGGCAAGTTTCCAGCATATAGGCCTATTCTATTTCAATACTTTTTCCGTTTAAGGTTCGGGATTAATATTCTATACAGGCATTAACATATTTATGCAATTCCATTGGCGAAAAACATGGATGCATTACCATAACTTTGGAGTCCATCAATGGCAATGGAGGGGGGTGGTGGATGTAAGAGGACAAGAGACAAGAGTCAAAAACTGATGAACATGCACAAAATATTTAAACTAGAAAACGTCACCATTTTAAATAACTACCACAGTCACTTAAATGAGAGCTTTTGTACAAAGCCCAACAGAGTCGGGAGGACAGAGAACATTTAGTCCAGTTTGTCATTTTTTTTATCTTGCATGTCCTTTAAGTTGCACGAAAATTATCCCAGGCCTGTAGCCAGGGGACACGTGCGTGCAGACTAGGATATTGTCTGACTCCTTTAGTATGCACCAACTTGCAAACTACTGACCCCTCCCCCGTTTGTCATATCGATTCAAAATTTAAACACTATGATAATTCTTTGCGAACCCTCCCCTGTGCAGTGCTGTCCCCTCTTCATGTCAGAATCCTTGCCTACTGCGTACCTCGTTTCTTGTTTTTTGATAATGTATGTCTATAATCTTTGTACTTTGGCTTCTCATTTATTGTAGGTCAGTTAAAGCCCTTACCTCATTTTTATTGAAATCCCGTAGTTACAACTGTACCGTTGACAACAGAAATTTTGTTATCCCACTAAGGACGAGGAAGTCTGGAGAACATTCCAGTGGCGTATCAAGATAGGCAGAGCTAGGGGGAGGGGAGAAGGTGACAGGGGGATTTGTCCCCATTCAGTCATATTGGCTTTGCTCTTGTCCGAAAGAAAATTACAGAATAAATAGTGTAATTGATCAAACTTATACCGTTTGATATATTAGGATTTCCCGCCAAATGTAACCCGTCTCTACTATATTGCTACCGCCGATGTCAGTGTCTGGCTACTCTACTGAACTTTTCCATCCGAGGGGAGATGTATAGAGGGGTTTCACTGACTTTACGTGATAGCGCATCTCTTTGGTTTTAAAGAGCAAGCGTCCATTGTGTCACAGTAGTATGTATGGTTATGCAGTGCGCGTGCCTTTGTAAATACGCTTACCGCGCGTGTGCTTTGCCCATGAGATCCCTCTACAGGCCTTTATAGTGACAAAACACGTCACTACTGGTGTCTATATTGTGGTAATCTTTAATTATTTTTCACTTTTCTTTCTGTCTTTAGACCTATCTTGTTCACGATTTTCATTTTATAATTCATTTTACAATTCATCGTCACAATTTACAGGTTACATTGATATGGCTTTGTCGCAATCGCCGGATATGACGCAATTCGAGACCCTGGTAGTTGTTGGTGATCGAAACGAGCATGCGCAGTGGCATCAACGGAATTATACTATACCTGTGGTAAACTTCAGTATGTTTATACAATATTTCAATGCATGGCTAAATTTTGTACATAGCAAGAAATAAAAGAAATAAAATTAGTTCCTTCCTGCGTTAAATGACAATTCTTTCGTAAAACTAGTTTTCTTGTTCCACGTGTTTCCCCACTTTGAAAGGAAATTAGGGAAAATATAGGAATGAGATAAGGACATTCACGAATAACAGACTCATAAACTGGGAAAAGATGAATGACGACAGCACAGAGGGGAAGATCCACTGAGATATATCCTACTGGTCCTAGCCGAACACGTTATACTCCCCAAAAGACTACATGTAAAAACGACAATTATTTCATGTTCAACGTTGGAAGTTACCCTGGGCTGTCGAGAGGCCCAAGAAGTCCGGGAATTGTTTTTGCTTGTGTACAAACATTCACACACACCCTCACACCCACACACAGAAAGCCAAAAATAAAACAAATCATGAACTCATTACAGGGCACCCACTGCCTTGAAGTATTACTTCTCTAATTTTTTCGTAAGATACCATGTTAGTAATGTTTTACAGTTTGACCTCCGGTCACTTCAAATGACCTTTGACATCTCCCAAATATTGTTGGGATTAACGATAACAAGCAGTCTATCGTAAGTTGTGTACTTTGCATGTTTATTTCTACATTCCTTTAACTTGCAGGTAATGCCCAACATTGACTGCCGAAAGTGCGTTCTACGCATGCGTTACGTCTCCAATAAACCAGGCGAAACGACTTTTTACCAGTGTTCTGACATTATCATTAAAAAGACGAACCAGACGTCTTCACAGACATACCCTGAAGATGATAGTGTACCAGTGAATCTCAAAAATGCGGTAGATTATCTACAAAGACAAAAAGCTTTAATGGTAAGACACTCATGTCAGACCACTTATAACATTAAATAATAGCCTAAATTTGATATCACCCTTCTTCCGTTGATCGAAGTGCGTTACAATGGTACAATCAAACAAAAATAGGCCAAAAAAAAAAAAAAAAAGAAAAAGGAATGAAACACTTTAAAATTCTAAAATCACAAAATACTTGAAAAGATATAAATATTAAAAACAAGAAAAGGAACCAAAATTAAAACTCTGGATATAAATAAATTTTAAGGCGTTTTTTGAAAATACTGCCTGAAGAAAGCTGACGAAGTTCAAGTGGGAGGCTGTTCTACAGACGAAATTAGAGTAGGCCTTTTCGACAGTTTCCACGGCAACGGCACATGAATTTCTGTTTAGTGAGTGTTCATTAAGCAAAGGGGTTTAACAAACAGCACATATCAGATAATTGAGACCGTGGAAGTTGATATCTACTTTCTGCAGTGAGAAGATAAAAAACTTGTGTCCTCTCTCCATTTTTTACACTCTCTCTCTCTCTCTTTCCGAAATTTGCGTCACATTTTTCGATACGCAGACAGGCAGGCAGGTTGCAGGAATTCTGACATAGGCTAGGGACACCGCTGGGGGCACCGTTGCTGAGGGCGACATTGCTTAGGATTTTTCCTTATAAGGCCGAAGTCGTTTTGCAAATCGATATCCCAAAGGGGTCAGAGTATTATGCAGCGCCTCCTCCCCTCTTTGGCTACAAGCCTGTACGCAGTGGACACTGAAATATGTAACACAGACCTATACTTCCGTTGTGTGTAAAAAGTTCTCCACATGGACTAAGATTTGATAGGCCATCTGAATTATCACATATTCTTATTTACCGATACGGTGTAGCATTTGTCATCATTAACAAAAAAAAAATGAAAAAAAAAATATTGGAAATATATTTTGAGAGGAGAGTTGAGAGAGGTTCTTTATTGTCACTGACTGGAGGAGTTCTTTAATCGTCTTTAAAAGTCTGAGCCTTTCCTACGTTCTCGAAAAGGAGAAGGCATTTCTCCTGCCTTTTGTACATGTAGGGTTCTCCTACTCGTAACTCGCCCACGGACCTGAATTGATAACACATAAAATTTAGCCGAGCTGAACCTGTAACCTGATTGAGTCATGCTTTCTTAAACTTACGAAGATCAACATATTATCTTGATTTTATCATAGTCTCGTCATCGGCCTCTTTCTACACCAAATGGTACCAAGATATTTGGATTTTCATGGGACATTTTGAGAAACCGTGGCACTGAACTAGTAAGTGTTGACACCATTTCCGGCGAGATCGCAAAAGAAAGCTACGAGAAGTTTTACTTCAACATGGGCGTTGGCGTTCAGTATGGGACTCCATCACCAATGTAAGTCTTCTGCTGTATCAAGTTCAGCCCCTCAAAGTGGCCAAAACCCCGATTTAATGTTTAGGCTTTAAATTGCCGATTATGTCATCATGCATGGTCACTTGACACGTTGGTAGATGCCCATGGAATTTAATCAAGCGGAGAGAAATGTTTTGAAACTAGGGGTGGTAGTTTACCGGAAAATGGCACGAAACGCAGAAACTTACAACGTCATCGCTCTCGACATGGTTACCCTTGCCCTGAGACAAGGCCATAATCAACTAGAAGAAATGATATGAGCGAAGAGCGTCCAAAGGTTTTCTAGTCTTGTAGCCTATGTTCAGAAGACGTTATAATGGAGGGGTGGGATGGGGGATTTTTTTTGGGGGGGGGGGTTAGCGACCAGCCAAAAATATAGTGGGGAGAAGTATGCTTTTTCGCCCAATTCAGTCCAAGGACGAAAGCCCCATGCGTTCCCTCCGTAAAGAACTGTCAAAAATTTGCAGTATAGTTCCTCACAAGTTGCCAAAAATATTGCACTAATCTAACTGCCCACAAATATTTTAAAGTTTTCCATACGGGAGGGGACACCCCACCCCTTAGAACCCTCCCTCAGGACGGCGGTCTGAAACAACGTTCAGCCCCCTCCCCATTGAGCACAGATTCCTACGCCTATGTGCGGTATACACAATCTGTGCAAAACTGAACGTAGAAGGGGTGTCTTCTGATCTTCACTTTCTTTCTTCCGACTCTTCGTCTTTCTCCTATAAAGACAGAACTGTACGTCGACAGTAACAGATCAACCAATCGTAGAGAAGGTCAGGGGTAGGACGCCCCCAAATCTTCGGCATGGACTTCAAAATGTGAAAAATGCTGTACCTAAACCACTTTTATCCCCTCCCCCAAATCGTCAATGTGATCTCTAAGAAACAGCATACAACAATAATCGTCGTCTCAACCACACAGCGTATTGCCGCAGTGGTAGGCGAAGAAGACTGTACACATCTTCAAACATGCACAACATTTCACACACTGATTCTCACTTTAAGAAAGCTTGTAGAAGAGAGATTACTTGTTGTCACATGCAGTACGATTTGTCACATAAAATTTGATTTTTCTTAAACATGAAAAATGTTGCTTTTTTTCTCAGGGAAGAATCCTACAAATTCCTGATGGACGAAATCGCTTGTCATTCCAGAGAAATTCCCTACGTTTTCCTTCTTGAACATCGTAACGGCAACACAAGTCAAAGACCTAATAAGATCCTGTGGATCGATCTATCTGCCAAAGTCATAGCTGGAGAGTACGAGATACAACAACCTGCATCCGGTCACTTTGTCGCTCTCAGTCCATTCGAGAGGACCAACTTTTTGGCGTTATTGATCGATGAAAATAAAGAGAAGCCAGGTAAGTCTATCCAGGGAGGTGTTGCTTTGACCAAGGTAACACTTCCCTGGTTTATCAGCTACTGTACCGTATGAGCTTCGGGAATATCTCTTTAGTCAGGATATGTTTATGTGCGGGGGAAGGTGGTTTCCCCTCAGTAACAGAAGCAGTATCTGTAAAATGTGTCATTCGGGAGCAGGGGACTCCATCGTTGCATGAGGGTTCAAGTATCTAGAGAGCGAGGCCGGGATGCGAAACTCCCACGCTTCCGCTCCCCTTAGCTACGCCATGGCTCAGTTAGTTAGTTAGGTGGGATTTAACGACACACCAATACGATTGTGTTATATAGTGTCATCTAGAAGAGAAAAAGGTGTAATGTTCGGGTACAATTAACTAGAAAAAGGTGGGGTCAAATTCCACTAAAAGGTCCTGGCAAATGGGGGAGTCAAGTCAAAAATTTCTATATACAGTTTACTTTCCTTGAGAAAGCCCCAAATAAGGGACGAATCCGTCTGCTCAAATAAAGTTTTCAGGTCTGGCGCAGCGTAGTATTTCTGGCGAATATGGGAGTATTCATAACAGTCAAC
>WURT03134995.1:0-11391 GCA_009936505.3 Holothuria glaberrima | reverse complement strand
TCATATCTTCCTCAATTTTTACTCAATTGAAGCCAATTATATGTCATTGTAAAGGCGACGAACTAAAGATTTTCTGGTGACAATTTTATGTATACAAATGGTAAGTTTACCAAGATATTTGCGAAAAACCGCCAAAAGTGCGCAATATTCCATATGACCATGCTACATGAAAACTGATAAGGGATTGTGGTGAATTTTGCTTTCTGAAAAATTTTTCCCTAATCTGAAGTGTATGAATGTAGGATCCAATTTTATGGGCATGTGTACATTGCAAAAGTGTGAGGATGTGCCTGCTACAAGCACACTGCAAATAGGTACACAGGCCTTGAGTTTTAGATTTTCCAGGTGTGCTAAAAATCTGAGGAAGTAAAGGAGTGTAGTAGGTGTGCTGTTTTATTAAACTTTTATAGATTTACCTTTCCTCATTCTTTATCTAGATGTGCAAATTGATCAGTGATGATCAGTTTCAACTGCACACAACTTATGACATTAAAAACAGGAATAGTCTTTATGAAGTTCAAAGAAATGTTATCCAGTTTTAACTGCGCATGGTTTAATCTGTGGTATGAACCATAAGTTTTGTACAGTTTTTATGATAACGTTCTTGCACCATTATCAGTTTTAGCTGTGCAGGCTATGAAAGTCATGTGTGTTAAAGCAGGCGGTCACTATGGTTGTTTCCTTCTTTAGTACTTGCAGTTATGTTTCTTCAAGAATTTCAATATTTACTGTAAGTTACCTCTGTTCAGACTTATAGTGAGTACAATGTACTCATGCTCTGGTGAATTTGCTTCTACTGGTATACAAGGGTGGCGCCAGGATGTGCCCGACAGGGAGCTGGGTTCCCCGACGGGGTCTGGGCCAGCTGAGCCTGAATTTTCGTTGAACTTTTTTTCTTTTTTTTTTTGCTTTTTGCACTTCTGTTGCCTGGAGACCGACTCCCTGTCGGCACACTTGCACTATCCAAATTTTCCAGGACCTTTTTTTCCCAAAACAAAAAAAAACGAGGTTCCTGCTCCCCAATGGGGGGGGGGTTAGACCTCCCTGACGGGGGGGGCTGTCACCCCCCTGGCACCACCCCTGCTGGTATGGGTAGGAATGGATTTGTGCTTTGTTTCCATAGTTTTTGAAAGTTAATGGTTGCTGCTTATGCAAATTTTGTACTCGTACTTGTGAAAAAAGATGTGTACTCACGCTGCATACTGGAACTCACAACCAGAGACAAGATACTTGTACTCATCATTCTACTCTAATGATATTGCACTGATACTACTAGTCTGCCTTAGTTTATTTCACTAGCAGACTTAAATGATTACGTAAAAGCACACAAAGAATCATGGGAACTGGGGTTACAAACAACCAGCCCTATGCGTGTCAAGATGTAGTGCCTGCTATAGCATATGTACTATGTACATAAACATGTGTGTATTAAATACTGTTTTACTCACAGTTCCCATAATTCTTTATATGCTTGACATAGTCATTAAAGTCTGCTATTGAAATTTCTTTGTTTACCCTCCATCACCCATCTCAACCCCCAGCCCACCTCACCCCTCCCCTCCAAAAAGTTCTACCTACATAATTATGTAATCATAGCCTGTATCTGTCACAGGTGGTCACAACTATTTGTGGTTGAAAAGAGTGTTTCCAATTCAGACACAAGTTGGCATGTTGCCTCACACTGCCACAGGTTGTCAATTGGAAAGAGGGTGTAAAGAAAAACACTAGTAAGAGGTTTCTGTAAAAACTTAAAATTGCAGGAGAGTGGAAGCATAATAAACGTGTTACCTAGGTCTATTAGGTTCTAACTCCACAAACTTGCTACGTCTTAATCTATGTTACCCATCATTATCCATGATTTTCTGTGGGATTCTCTGCAAAGGTGACACATCTTATATATATATATATAAGGTCATTCATGGAACCTGAAACATGCCCTCATTTTCTACATTTGTCTACTGAAATGGCTTCTGTTGTTGCTACAGTATTTAAATATTTGCTGGCCAAGGTTTATTCAAGTTAAGCAAGTTTAAGTTTAAGGTGTCCTGTATGTCAAGTCCTGAACTTGCCCTATTTTTCTTCACTGTTTTCTGAGACGACTTCTTTTAATTGCTATAGCTAGCAGGCAGAGATGTGTGCAAGTCCGAAGTCCAAGTCCCTTACCCTGAATTACCCAGTCCCATGCCATCTACCATTTGGCATGAATCCAGTACAGTTTGTAATATGTAGGCTAAACTATTAAAGGACTAATTCAAGTTCTTGAAAACTTCCTTTATCACAAAGATTTGAAGACTGAAGTAAACAATTGTTCTGAAATGATATCCGGAGCCATTATCAGATTGTTTTTTTCTTTTCTCACATGTACACAGTAAAAGAGCAATTATACTAGAATGGATATGAGGTGACAGGAAGCGCTTTAGGAACACATAAGGTTATAATGGAATGCACGCTAAAGAAGGAACAGCTGGAACAAGGAAATAAGACGATCACTCCCTCCACTTCCAAAATCTACTAAAAAAGGAAAAAAAAAGCTAAAAAGTACCCCTCCCCCTTTCACCAATTCCTGTGATTAAGAAGTCTATCAAATCCAGTTCAATATGCACCAAATCAGCTTCTGGAAAAATTATGAGTAGCCACAGTACCAGAGTAACGATCAAAAGGCATACCTACCACCCTCCCCTGCCTCCCCTTGCTGATTTTGCTGTTCAGTCTTTTGGCAGCTCCGTAAAGTCATTTATAGCCTTCAAAGGGGAAGAGGCTCCTGTTCTCCAGACTACATGACATGTGCTATTGTAACTATCATAAACTTTCACTTAACTAACCTTTGTGTTACGGATCTAAGAAAGTCTTTTCATAATGAAACATAATTTGAAATTGTGTTTCTTCCCTTTTTGCTTTTCTACCTTTTGTCAGTAAAAACTGAAACATTAAAAAGCTGCCTTTAAAATCTATGTATTCTTGAAAAAAATTTCAAGATTGAGACTCAAGCAGATTATGTAACTTTAGCCTTGCAATTTTAAACTGGAAATAAATGCTTACCTGAGCCTAACTTCAATGGATTTGAACCCACCACCCCAACACACCCAAGCACACACACACAAGAAACTAGCCAAGGTGAGTAAGTCACCATGTGTGATTATGCATTTAGCCATGTTTCTTTCTTCCCTTTACACAGAGACATTGCGTTTGAAATCTTACGACACCAGGATAAGGGTGCATTCATTGTTCGGGAGAGTAAGAGTCACACAGGCTGCTTTGCAATCTCCATCAAAGTGGACACTAGTTTCAACGATTCCAGGATTGCCAACTATCTGGTAGTTAGAACGAAAAATGGAGGATACACGATAAAGGTAGGAGTGACATATTTTTTTTTTTTCTTTTTTGGTACTGGGTTGACTTAGTAAATTTTGTTTAATGATTGGTTTCATTTTTATCTTGCTTTCCCATGTTACACTGTCTGGCAGGGGGGAGGGGGAAATTAGTTGGGGTATAGTTTTGAGTACGGGTGTTCTTCTGTCTCTGTAATTAGGTTTCTCTAAGGGTTGGTCTGTTCCTATCTTTGTCTCTTTTGTGTTAAGTTTTTGCTGTACTGCTTTTGCTACTTGTATTGTAGTCTCAGGAGTGCATATTTCCATGCTTGGAATAATTTCTGTGCACTTCCATTCACCTCATGTACATATGTTTCTGATACCTTTTTGTTATGTTGGTATGTTTGTGAAGTGATAAAACAAACAAAACGAAACAAAATAAAGCATCAATGATTACCATATAATATGGGTATGTAACTTCCTAATAGGTACACACAACTGTGAAACCAATTCTTTCACTGCAATTTTTCTCCTTCCACCTGTGAGTGTATTCCAGTGAAAAACTTATTTCTTAAAAACAAAGTTACCTATTTTGAGTTGTTTATCCTTGTTAGCTGGAGATACCTCCATGATTGATCATTGTGAGCAAAATAATCATGCCTCATAAGGTACTCAAAATTTCTGTACCACAAAAGGGCTATCTTTTATTAAGTTGCACCCATTGTTGGAGTGTTTTGTGTTAAATCCGACCCTCAGAAAAAGGTTTTGTTAAAGACCTGACCTTGAATCAGATTTGATCGTTTAGAAGTGCCCTTGCTCAGAAATTATTTGTATTTGTTTCTGAGTTTGCAAAGCTTAAAGGTGTGGTGTCATCCCAGGGGTTTTTTTTTCTGTCTCAAGAAACCCAGATCAACAATAAAGACCAATTTGGCATCCTTTCCTTGAAAGGGAAGTTGAAGAGATGGGGAAACGGTACATTTGGTCTCTCATGAAAAATCTAGCTTGCATTAATGTCTGTGAAACAAACTCAGATATCACTGCCCATATCCTCTTGGCCATAGCCCTTGATCCTTAATCCGATGTTTCGGCAACCTTATGAACATCCCAGGTATCAAGCCACTACCTTAGAAGTCGTACCACCCCCACTGTCTAAAACGTTACCATTTTATGTGTGTTAGGTATATGTGTGAGGTCTATTTGAAAGCAGAAATATTTTACAGTGTACTCTGTTTACTGATGGACGGAAGTGCTAAATATTTTGTTTGTTCAGGTTTTTGTTAAAAGGTGTCACAAGCCTCTGATTATTCTGCATAACTCAAAATCTGGGTCGTGTCTAATAGATTCAAATTGCCAACCATTGTCTTAAATATTAGAACCTCAAAACAGGTTTCTTTGTGAAAAATTTTGTTTTAATGGAAAGATGCAACAACTTTAACTGCACAATTCGTGAAATGCTTGGTCAGTAACAATGAAGTTGCAACTATTGTAATGGTGTTATCAACCAACAGCACATCCTTGGACCCTCTTCTCCACCAACAGCATTCCTTGGACCCAGTTACCCACCATCCTCCAAATCAGCAAAAACCTGAAAATGATGTTTTCCTTCTTTCAGTTAGGTCAAAGTGATGGAATTTAAAGAAAATTTGCTCAAATCAGTTAAAGTCAGGAAATTTGAAATACACAGAAGTTTAAGTGGTCAGTGTGTCCTATTTTGTCTAATGCTCAAATAGAATATGCACCAAATTCGTTGAAGTGCAGTAGTAGTACAATTAATAAGTCTGGAATCCTGAACATTCATCGGGGAGGACTCATAACAAAAATTGGTGTATTTTGCTTGTATGGAGTGTTGCGAACCCTGTTGGAAATTTTGGTCCTTGCCCATCAAAAAGTGCAATAATTTCGAAGGGATATAAAGTTTGTTCAACTTGCATTGTTATCAAACACTGCTTGTTCAGTCTTTTTGTGAGTGTCTGTTCCTTTGTGGTGGGTATAAGCCACCTGTTGCAGTGGGATAATCTCTGTAACAGGTTTTCGAGATAGTTGACGGCCATTTTAGAAGGATATCTTATTGGGACAAAGCCCAGTGTGTACATGATGGTTAATAAGATATCACAAGTAAACATCAAGTGTAGATATCTTTTCACACATTGACAGCTCTGTACTTTTCAAAGCCTTTGAATTCTATTCTAAATTCTATTGTGAAAAAGCAGGACAGTTTAATTGTTATCTTATAGTGTTGAGAAAGGGCAGTAGGTATGCATGCTACTGAACTTTTGAATGGAAGTGTAATATTTTGAAGATTTGGGAAAAAAGTGTGCTTGAGGATGCAGAATGACCACAGTAGGCTGTATAACACAAAATTTACCATAGGTTTGTGTAAAGTATGGAGGGCAAATTTTTTTCCTGCCAGCTCAACCCTCCTTGCCCTTCTTAGGTACCACCATCCCCCTCCAAATCAAAATGCACACCAAAGCACCCCATCTTGTTATTTTTCATGTGCTGTTTGTGTAATTATCAGGTGCATGTTGCTGGCTTTGACAAATTTTCTTTTCATTACTTGTCCATTATGCTAGATGTTCTCTAAATCTGCTTCCCTGTGTGAATATGTGCTGGTCCAGTTAAAATCTGCCTGATAGCATTCGAACTCATTCGTAGAGAAAACGTTTTGGAGGTACTTGCCCATCAGTTTACGATATGGAGCAGTGCACTTTACCTAAATGATTTTCTTTTTACCAAGATCTGTCAGGATGGGTATTTTTTAAGACATCTTTACCTCAACTGCTACTTTAGATGTGCTACAGCTAAAAACTTAAAACAAATGGCTTGTATTCAGAAGGATTATCAGGTGGCAGAGTGGTATGAATACACTGCCCAACACCGATGTGTTTGACAAAGGCATGGGTTGAATTTCCTCTAGGCATATGGGTTTTTCTCCAGGTACTTGGGCTTTCCCCCAATTGTCATCAGGGCTCCCAGTAGGGAAAATGGAAAAAGTTTGGAATTTTTCATGGTCTTGAAAATCCTTGAATTTTGAGTGTTTGGTCTGGAAAAATTGCCAAATTGTCTTGAAATTTGAAATCCTTTTTCTTTCGGTAGTGGTGATCATGTTAAGTATGTGTCCATGATGTAAATGTGCAAAAGTAAAGGTCGTTTTGTTTTCTTTTGCAGGTTATTCTCTATTTTTCAGTACTAAAAATTTCCAATTTTAGTCTTGAAAAAGTCTTGAATTCAGCATTTTGAAAGTGTGGGAACCCTGTGTCATAGGCTTACTCTCAAAATCAGTTACTTAGCTGACAGACTGGACTGCTCTTGGGCAGGCCAGGTAACAAGATGACTTTGCCTTTTGTTTGACTTGATGTGGAGATGTATTCAAAGATAAAGAGCACCATCATCTGCCTATCCAACTATCTTTCATACCCGGATCTATTGCTGGGGGGAGGGGAGAGGAGGGGTAGAAATAAGGGAAGGGGTTTACTTACTTTTTCTTACCCTTCCCTTCTCTGTCCCTAGTGGCTACACATTTGCTTTGGTTCAAATGTTAATAACATGAGACTAAAAATGCCTTTCTCTGTTTCTCTTCAGGGTTTTGGACGAGACTTTCCTGATCTTCCAAGGCTAGTGCATTATTATTCTCTTCACCAAGAACAGCTTCCTTGTAAACTTGTTTTCTCTGGTACCAACCCCCTCTACAAACAAGGGGGGAAACAGGGTGATGATTCAGATGGGGAAGAAGACCCTGATTACAAGAAACTGACAGATTTCAGCTCTATGCTCCTGTAGGAACACTTAATTTGCTGCTGGATAGATTGCCGTGGCTGGTGGCATTTGATGCGGAACTATCAAAGCATTATAAAGAATTCTTCTTAATGTCAGTTGCCATGGCAATTAACAAAACCGAGTTTAAAAGTAAGCTCATATTCCATATAGAGAGTGCTGTAGTGTAATCTCTTGGCTTAAGTGGTTCCAACAATTTTGGAACCGAGTAAATATTCTCTGAGAGTCCAGAATCTGATGTGAGTCACGCTCTTTTACGCTGTTATAACAAGTGGTTTTGTTTACAATGTACTTTGTAAATCACATTGTTTGATGATGATGATAAAAATACTACTGTAACCACAGAACAGGTGCAGTCATACTTAAATGTTTGCAGACTGAATTACTTAAAAGTATTATTTTTTCTGAGTTTGGAAGGGGATTTTTGTGGACAGACTGTCAAAATTATGTACCAGAAAATGTCTAAAAGAAGTAATTTGAACACATTTATTTTATCACTCAATGTAGAAAGATAATATGGAGTTATCATATATTTCAATCCTTGTGCAGTGTTTGCTCAAATATTAACCAGGACTTGTGATTCTGAACTAGAGCTGAATACTCATACAAGCGTGCTCGACAGGTAGTCTACTTGAGTATTTACCAGGAAAAAGGACTCTGAACTGGAGCCGAGTAACTTGTACAAGGGAATTTGGCTGGTAGTGACTCATGTATTGACCCTTAGTAGTGACTCTGGCCTTGATCTGAATTACTGGCACAAGCCTGCTTGGTAGATTATTACTCATGTATTAACCAGGAATTTTGACTCTTGAACTAGAGCTGAATAACTTACACAAGCCTGCTTGGCAGTTCCTCAGCTATTAAACAGAAATTGGACTCTGAACTAGAGCTGAATTACTCATTTTAGCCTGGTAGGCAGGTCATTCATCTCTACAAATTGTATCTAGGGGTGTATCCAGGAATTTTCAATAGAGGGGGTGCAAGGTTTGATTGATTGCTGCCCTGGGGGTGCCAGTATAAAGGAGGGGTGTCCATCCCCCTCCCATTTGGAAAATTTTTGCATTTGGGAAGAGGTTTGAGATGCAAAATGGTTCTATATTTGACACATTACGAAGCATTTTCTTTTTTTTGCCTCAACTTTTTTCATGCATGATGGGGGTGGGGGTGGGGGTGCCTGTTGGGCCCCTGCCTGGATCCGCCACTAGTATCTTTCAGAATCTATTGACAATTTTCATGTTACATTGTGTGCCAGATCACTTCATATTTACCAAGCCTTGAAAGACAACAAAAGGTGTTAACACTCTTGTGTGGGCAATAAATTGCGATATGTAACTTTGCAATTGAGATGTGTACAATAGAAGAGAGAAATGAAAAAAAAAAATATTGTTTGTTTAAAGTTAATTTGTACAAAAGACAGAGAAAATATTTGGTTTGCCGGTATCTAAAAGGCTTTAGAAATGTCAACTCTATCAAAAAGTAATATTTATATTTTGTATAATATCATTCCCTTGTAAATATATCCTGGTTGCAATCGGATTTATATGTACAGGTGAGTTGTGTAGCTGAACAGGAAGACTTGTTCATGTTTTAAGTACTGTTAGATGACATTTTTCTTTCCCTTTCCCCATATTATGGTCCAAGCATGTTACCATGGAATCTCCTTCTCCCTTTACATTTTGAACATGTTGGCATGGTAACAGGTCCCTGGAAGAAGACCGAGTAGGTTGTGTTACATGTCTTCCAGTGCAAGTGATTGTTTGTAATTGTATACTAAACAACCAGTGACGGTTATGAAATTGCTTGAGACATGGTATGTATCAAAAACAAATATTGAAATATTTTATGAATATGCATGAGGAGGCATAGGGAAACAAGTGTGGTGCAGTTGTTTTCTTAGCAGTTCTATGTATTTATAGATGAATATTAGCCATTCCTCTGTCATTTGGATAAGGATTCTTTAGATATGTGCATTGGTTAATTGATGCCAAAAATAAGGTCTTATTTTTGTCTCCAAGCAAAGAGTTAATGAGCAACATGGCCCTGATGTGTAATGCACCCTAGACATCTGTAAACAACTTTTCTTGAGTGTTTTTACAAATATTTGATAAGCAGTCTTGGTTTGGATATGAATTTTGTAACAAACAAGTGTCTTCCTGGATTTTTACGTTTTTAAAAATTCTCTGTGGTTGAGAATAGTTGCCTTGATTTTATGAAATTTTTACTTATTCATAAAACCTGATTGCCTTTTTTTCTCTTTGAGAGGGAGGGGAAGGGCTCTTTATGGAAACTGTTTACTGTGTCTTACATTTGAACCTTCTTTTGTTAGAAAGTTTTGAAGAGAAACATTATGCAACTCAAAATTTTTTGTAAAAAAAAGTTTTTACCAACAGTATCTAAAAGAAACTTTTCTAAGCACAAAATTTTGCATGTTTAAAAAAAATTATAGCACATAATATAATGAAATGTGTTCAGATAGGGAATGTGGGCGGGGGAGAAGGATTCCTATCTACTTTAAAGGGGGAGATGTGGCAAATTCTCTTGTTAAGGTTGTAACAGATAGCTATGCCGACAATATTTAAAATCCTGTCATTTACATTAGCTTATATGATCTGTTTTTGTCTGGTGTCAAGGTCACAAAAAACCTGTATTACCAGTGAAAATTGTCAAAGCATTTCCAAATATTCTAGAACAGTAGGTTAGTTAGATGAGGTTTTACGGCTCAGTTTCTAACCAGTTGGTTTAAGTCGAGCCGGCCACGGCCTTTTTTCCAGTTGTGGCTCACTGGCTTGTTTTCCCTACTCCATTGCTTATGCTGAGCACCAAGCACAATGGCAGTAGGTCCCATTTTTAAAGTCTTTGGTATGAGAACAGTAGGAGAAGTCCCTGTACTCAGAGTTGGGTTGTCAGGGGGAGGTGGGGGAGGGTGGGGAAGTTGGGGAAGCTGCAGCCCCTGAAAAATCACATTACTTACATGCTAACCGTGACCCATCATCACACGCACAAGAGGTTACAAGACATGGTTCAATTAAAATGAATATTACTACTGATGCGTAGTTATTCCAGGTTCCAATGGGGAACTTTTCCAATTGTGAATTGAAGCAGGCTGGACTTCAAAGCTTAATATTCTTTGTTTCCAATGTCCTTGTGTTTGTAAAGCTCATGCAATTACCAAACAGATCCCTTTGTTTTGCTGTGACTCGTTTTGGCCCAAAATTGTCCCAAAAATTTGGTTTGTAAACACTTTAGGCATGGTCCCACATGTGATCATCAAAATGGGTTTGATAACAAAAATGCTAGCAGCATTGAATAAAATGCTGTGGCATAGTTAGGGGATTTCCTCATTGGAGGAGAGTTGGTGATACTTTGAGGAGGGTGTTTTGGGACACTTTAGTTTAATTTCCATCTCGATACTATCTGAGTGAAATGCCACTGTATGTATGGTGGCATAAAGTGCACGAAAACTTTTGCCAAAGAAAACCTTCAAAGGCCTTGAAAAGTTGCAAGGTAAAAAAAAAAAACACAAAAATAGGAAAAGTAAGGAAAAGTTTCATGGCAGGTCCTTTGTATAAATAGCTACTGGTAATGGTTTCAGATTAGAGGATTGCCCCATGTTTTTTGAAAAAGGAATGCCAGTAGTAGCTAATGGGTAAAAGCACAGTGAAAAGCTAAAAGTGGGTCCAAGCAGCCCTCCCTCTTTTGAAGAAACCCCCCTTTCCCCAGACTGTCAGGGAGCCTATCCACTGTACAAATGACATAACATGATAAGGTTTGCTGAAGTTATAATACCTTATGTTGGAGAGAGTAATTTATGGTGAATCGTACAATTGGGAGAGGAAAATATGCAATGAATCGTGTTGTCTGAATTCGAATAAAGCAATGATGAACCATATTGATATGTTTTTTTCTTTATCCAAACTGTTGTAATGGTCGTAAAGTCGACATAACTTCCCTCCTTCCTAATCTCACTAATTACACTTTTGAGGAGTGCATTTATTAACTAGGGGTTGGCAACTTTGTAGCCAGGGGCGGCTGTAAGAAATTTTGCTTGGGGCGGGGGGCAAAAATCAAGTCCCTATGCAAGAAGGTTTGGACGACCCCCTCCCCACCCGGCAATATCAAGGATCTGCTCCTCAGACGCGGTGGAACGGAAAAAAAATATTGGGAGGTGCTGAGCGCCAGGAAGACTATCTAAGCTGAGCGCCACCATCGGTTGGCCAAAAAAATTTTTGGCATTACAAACCCTCCAGATGGCCGGAAACGGCACTTCCCGAGTGTTTTAAGCTGCATGTACCCAGCCTTGAAATATGGA
>WURT03134983.1:7660-29348 GCA_009936505.3 Holothuria glaberrima | reverse complement strand
TGTTTTTCTTTATAATTGAATGTCCTGTTTGTCCTTGAAATTTGACACTGTTGGAATGTTTGAATATGTTTCCATGTTGATTTAGCACAAATCTACACCATATGTAGGGCATAACAAAGAAAGTTGCCAAACATTCCCTATAGGGGCATTGATATCATAAAGAAATTCAAATCCATGTCAAATTAATGTGCTGCAATGACATCACAGATTTCCCATAATGTACTTCATCTTGAGAAAAGATTGCATATCTTTGAAAATTTATATCTTTCAAATGCTGCAAGCTATTGAGATGCAGTTTTCACCTCCTAAAAGAGAATTTTCTGCATTTTTTTCAACTCACTGTGAATGTTGTCCCTGGAAAATACCTTTAAAGTGAAATTTGTCATTGCCTTGACAGAAGCCTTCAAGTATTCAGACATTCGTCTTCGGATTTGTAGATATGACTGCAGGGTTTATCATGACTATGTTGCAGACATTAGGTTCCTCATTTAACCTTTTCAGTGTATTCAGTATGAACATTTTCTGGACTTTTTAAGATATGTTTCAAATCCTTGCCCTTCATCAGGAGGCTTTGTTTAAATCACAATTGGATTTTTTTCCCACATTTACAATCTATGTTTCTACTCAATACCTCCAATCCTTGGCCTTCAAGCAATCTTTTAGTCTCTCTGTTCCTTAGCAATGTTGACCTGCACTACAAACATACACATACAACTGGGTCTTCTCACTTTTTCGTTCGTTTTGTTTGATTTATTTGTTTCATCACTTTTTGCATATATGTAAGTACAACCATGGTATGAATGGTAATAGAGACATGTACACGAGGTGAAGGGAGGTACACAAATAACCCTGCTGGGCTTGAAAATACAAACTCCCAGAATTACAAAACAAATGATGTACAATAGCATTACTACAAAGCCTAACAGAAAAGAGACAAAGAAAGGAACAGACTTACGTTGGGAGAAACCCAACCACTAAAACGAAGTAATGAAAGAATGCACATTGAAGGCTAGGAGTAGCTCTATTTTTTCTGTCAAGAGGTGCAGTTGTTGTTACAGGAAATTTACTGAAAATTCAACAACTCCATACGAAGAATTTACAACCCTGAATTGCTAACAATTACAACCTGTTGCAAATTCTTCAGCACAGACACAGGATGCCTTCTCTTGAGTACCTGAGCTACACCTCCTTTCTAGCTATGCTGTACTGCATATGCTTCTGACTTGTCTCAGTAGTATGATACTAGTGTTGTTTGCTCTGGTCCAACTGTAATGATGTCCACAAACCCCAACAGGGGAGATACCTCATGTAAGCTTACCTCATACTGGAGTAAATAGACAACTGAAGGGAAATAAAAAGGCCAAATAGCCTGTACAACAAGTAGTAAGCAGGATCTACAGTAGTACACTCCTGTTACCAGTAACAGCAAGGATGGGGGGGGGGGTGGGGGCCATGGGAGGCATGAGTCATTTGTACTATGAAACCGTATTGACCAAGCCTGGAAAATCTTCTCTTTCTACTATGTCAACCCTTTCCCAACTGCCTGCTTTCAAATAATTTTAGGAGAATCTTAGTGTTGTGTTAATTTCTTCACTGCCACTCTACTGTGCAATGGTCATAGCTACCTCACTAAATTATGCATTTATCGACCAACCAGGATGGCTTGCTTTGGCAGAATATTTTGACTATTTTCTCTTTTCATGTCATTCAAAAATACAGAGGTCATTTCCAAACCTAGGGAATCTTGGTAAAAGTGTGTTTGGGGGATGACAATATTCTTATTAAAGGCAATAGGCAGTCACCCCAAAATTTGTTTTGAAAAATCAGCAAACTCTTGCAAATCTCCCCTTATTGCATTACAAACACCTCTAAAGACATTTTGGACATAACTATTACAAACAGTAGGTACAGCAAGGAGGAATTCTCCTTGAATTTCACAGTTTACTAACAAAAATATTGTCACATGATCAAAATAGGCCATTCATGAACTAGAGTGACAGGGCATACTAACTCTGATTGAGGTGACTGCATTTTCCCTTTAAAGTGGACCTAAAGTCTAGAACTAAACGAGTATGTATGTTAAGAGGTTGGAAAATGAATTTCATTTACACAACTCTCCATTTTCATAGCTTACTCTGTTGCCAAGATAAAAAAAATATTTAAGTTTATTCACTTAATATAAAATAGTCAATTGTGCAATAATTTGTGATGTCCTTCTTGTGCAGCTCACATTACCTACTTTTGCTTCCTTTTAAAATTAAAGGGGTTTATTGAGTTGGTTCACAAAGTTCATGATTTTTTTCTCACACCTAATGAGATTTACTCACATCTTGATAGCACTGTAAATAGTCAAACTAAGAGATTCTGCTCATCTGACACACAACTGAAATGGCAATGATAGGGTAATTAATGATTAAAATCATGTATTACAAATTTGCGACCAGACACTTTTTACAGTTAGGTATTAATCATATGCAACCCCTGTCCACAAAAACTACAATCTCTCACATTTTCAGTAACTACAGGAAGTGATACATGAGTAATGATGCAAATTAGAAACATTGTCATGCAATGATATCCTTTAAACTCATCACAAAATAATCTATATCAACTCAATGAGCCCCTTTAAGGTGTTTATATGACCATGGAACATTTACTGTTCCCTTGAATAGCATATTGTATTGCCCGCCCGGCACTCCAGGCGGACGTGTATTGCTCCTGCAGCCACACTGACTGCACTCACAATACCAAGACTGCACTCGCAATACCAACGTCCGTGAACTTTCGCAAGAATTCTTCATCAAACTACGTAAACTGTACACTATTAACTATTCATATATACGATCACAACAAACAAAAATTATAAATGTTTAAAGAAAAAAGGACTAAAGCAAGTCTGATTACTATGCTGTTTCGAACAACAAATGTCAGTGGGGTTTTAGTGTGTGATTTTGTTCGCTTCAAGCTCACACAATGTAGTCCCATTGACTACTGTGTAAAAGTGAACGTTGCAGCTGAAGACTTTTCATGCAATACGAAAATTCATATATTGAAACCAATCAACAGTCGAGAGGTAAAATGAAATTGGGCTCATGAATATAGAGAAATTGGATGATCTCTGTTATTGTTCGCAGTTGTTAGAGTATGTATGTCAAAAATGGAGCACATATTCGACACCTGCTATGAAGGTAACATGTTGTAAAGATAGAGCTTACTGTATATAGCCAAGTCGCCCTATAACAGTAAGACAATCACATTTTGGTACAAGGTGCAGTAGCTTTTGAAAAAAGACAAAGACAGGTTTTTGAATTGTACAAGAATGACATCACAACTTGTTGTGAAATCTACCATTTTAAATTGTTTGAATAAGCTGCAACATTTTATATCTCAGCTCAGGAGCGTCCTGTGACGATGGGAGTTGGACCATTTAAATGCATTTTTCAGGCTTTGTAACATATATTTTTTAAGTTTTAGACAGAAGGTACACTTTAAGTCTAAAAAGTTACATTTTTTCCACCAATGTTTGTGTGTGTCTCTCTTTCAGCTGTTGTCCAATGGATCCCTAGACACAGATGATGGAGCTAAAAAGATTATTCAGCTGCAAGAGTTGCTTGATAAACAGACCCACGAGATGAACCAAGCTCTTCTTCAGACCAAATCTGCAGCATCTCGAGTGGCAGAACTAGAAGAAAGTTTGGCTATAGCACAAAGGGATGCCCTTAAGGCTCATGAAGAATCAGAAAAACATCTGAGAGACTTTAAAGAGGTATAAAGCGACATAGGAAGATTTTCATTAGTATCAAGATGCTGTAGATCATGCATATCTCTCTCTCTCTTGTAACAATTTGACCACTACACATCATTCTCTTACAAAATTTATCTTAGGAGTATGACTTTGTGCTTGTACTATCAAAACACCCTTCATTCTGAGATGACCAAATGTCCCTTATTCACGGACAGTTCCCGACTCATCCCCAATGAACAAGTGCCCCTAAAAATGCTCTTAAGGTATATAACAAAAAATTCATCATAAAATGTAATTTCATTTACCCTTAAAAGACAAAGTTGTAACTCATATTTGTTGCTGACAAAAAGAAGTTGCTATAACCATTTCCCACCTGCGAACCTAAAGAAACTCAAAAATTTTTGCAACAGGAAACAAAACACTCCCTTCCCAAGTCTATGCAGTTTCCACCTTAAACTATTTTCCCCAGATTTTTGGTTCCAAAATATGGTCATCTAACTGTGACTGGCAGATTGGTTGTTGCTAATTGACAATGTGGTCTCTTACACCATTACTGCCCATAATGCGGTTTGTATATCAGCCCTATTTACGGTAGGTTTGAAAATTGATACCCAACTGGGCCCTTGAACAGTCTTAGTTATAATTAACTTGCATAGTGACTGTGATGATTTGGGGAGGAAGGGTAGGGTTCTCAGGCAGTTGCCAATTGTAAATCAAATCTCCCTAAAAAATTTGCTTGAAAATATATATACGTTACATTTTTAACTTATTGTAAACTTGTGTTATGGCCCATGCAATGATCTCTGTGTACTCCCTTTATCCCTTTGAGATGAAAACAAGCACTCTTCTGTTTTTCTTGTGCTTGTGCACTTCAAATAAAGCAGTAAAATCTGCATGTAGTCTACTTGATCAAGGCCAGTCTTCTCTTCAGAATTGTCTCTGTTTTAAGTAGGTGGGGGCCACTTCTTTCCAGTATACTTGAGCTTCACACATACCCACCCTTAATAATTCTAACCAGAATGAAACAAATTCCACAGAAAAGAAAATAGTCTGGAAGGTCAAGTGAACTCATCCTCTTTAGAGAATTCTTGAGTGTAAAAATAGAAATACCTGTGATTTCTAAGCTAGCAATATAGCTCAGTATCTCATCAAGGGAATTGTGGGAACAGTTCATGACTTTTAGGAGAGGCAAGAAGAGAGAGCCGGTGTCTTGAAGACAAAAATATGTCATCATACTATATAGTTGGGTAAGGTAAAATCATGGGGATTTGTGTGTGGAAACTGTACCATGGTTTTGCTGGATGCTGGGAGAGGGGGCTTGGGGTAAAAACCCTCCACAAGTTTTACAATCCCTAGGAACCCCCTCCCTCCCCCCATGGAAAATTCAAGACTAAAAAAAATATGCTTTCTCCATCCTCAAACTCAGGAATGAATTGCTTACCAGGATCCCAACTCTCCCCACCTTCCCCCTCTCCCCAAACTGCATCTTCCTGCTGCCAGGGCTTTATTTTTGGTTCCTGCAGAGAATGCCCTAGTCCAGATATCATGATGCATTTAATGGATGTTGATGGCAGTGAAAAAGAATTTTATGGGGTGCTTTAAGCATAAAAGACTGACACTACCATTGTAAGATTTAGGTCGGGCTTTATTGTATATATAGGTCTATTATGTGAATTTTACTTCCATATGCTTGTGAGTAATCAATTATTCTTTATGTGATGTATATGTCAATAAGGCATGACATTCTTATTTAAAAAAATCCTCCCCACAAAAGTTACAAAAAAAAGCATTCTTTGGATTAATCCTTGAAGTGGGAAAAGAACTTTTAATGTCTTGAATTTGTACTTGTTTTTCCTGGATATTTTAATTGATTCATCACTTGCAGCTTTTAAGAATTTAAAGGTGGAGGATTTCTTAACTTCTAATGTTTAGTGGTTAAATTATGTGAAGAGGAAGGAAGTGAGAGTGGAAAACCTTTTGAAAGGGTAAAGTTTGTGAATTGTTCTGGGTCAAGGTTTTCTAGATACTTCATTTGTTTCATACACATGCTTGACAAAACATGAAGACTGAAGGAAGATTTAGTTTGATATTTTTTTCATTTAAAGTGGTTAGATGCGTCAGCCTAGTGTGAATCATCAGATTAGTCTTTGATTTTTTTTTCTTTTTGACATATGCAGATTTTTTTTTTTTTTTTTTCAATAAAAGTGTTACTTAAATGCCCCATAATCTCACCCAGACAGTAAATATTATCCCTACTATAAAGTTTTCCTGTGGCACCACCTAAAGTTTAAACAAAAATACTTGTCTAGTACACTTCCTAGACAAACACACAGTAGCCTGCACAGTTTAAATTGCTCAAGGCCATAATCACATACTACTGTGTGTGAGCTTGAACTGGAACACAACTGACTGTACAAGTCATTATTGAACAACCAGAGTGGAGCAATTGTGTGAATGAGTGTCAGTCAAAGTGCACCAATTGTATAAAGAGATATAGGGATATTCCTGAATATGTTGGGGTGATACAACAGTCCCTTTTAGTTAAACATAATACATGTTCAGTTACCAAAATACCATTACATGATGAAATAGAGCCATGCAAAAATGACCTTGGGGTTTTAACTAAAATGGGGGTGTGCAAGTTCAAATCAAGGTAAAAGCGATTTCCTTTAAGCTATTGTTTTCTTCATTTCCTCATGCTTTCAGTCTATAGCACAGAAGAATGATATGGAGGAGAGGATAGCAACCCTAGAGAAACGTTACCTGAATGCACAGAGAGAAGCGGCATCATTGCATGAGCTGAATGATAAGTTAGAGGCTGGACTGGCCAGTAAAGATTCCTCAGTTAAACAGGTAAGATATATCATTTGATTTATTCGTATCACAGACTTACATTTGCTCTATTCTACATCTGTTATGCATGATTCCTCACTCTAAGCAAGCTAGGTAGTGGAGTTGATTGTTAAGTGTCACCCCCAGTATTAGCAAGCTGTATGGGGATAGTACCCTGCCAGTAAGTGTTAAGGGATATTATGCAGATAAAGCCATGCTTGCAAAATGCTTATGCAAATGTATTTTTACTAGGTAAAGGCATGAGTGTCCAGTATTTATGTATTTTCACTAGGTGTGAGTTTTCATTGAGTCAAAGTCTGGAGACTGTAGTATCAATACTTCCTTCTTTTCCTATTCATAAATCTATCTCTCTCCTACCTGTCTAGCATTTGTAGGCAAGTAACAGAATATGCACAAGATAGGTGTTAGAGCTCATAGAGTCATAAACAAGGAAGTTTTAATCAAGTATGATTTAGACCATTCACAGTTACATCACTGGTTGACACAGAGCATGCGCAAGAACATATTCGTTTATGTTAGGTGCGTTGGGTGTAAACGCTGGCGCGGTTGCATGCGGAAGGTAGACAAATTGGAATTTTCTTTCCATTGTGACGACAGTGTAAGTGTGCCTTATCAAGTCTTTTGGCAAGGTCAGCCCTGACTTCATTTGTTGGTAGACATGAGTGGGTCAATATACTGTAGCTAATAGAATATGAACTGATGTGAAATCCTTAAACATGTTTTAATTTGAATAGGCCACTTTTATAAGTACATGAATTTGTTATTTCATGACATGATCATTGACCTGGTAGAAAAAGGATTTTTTTTTTTTAGTTGGGATACATATCATAATATTATGGTAATCATTCAGTATAACTCTCAATATCTTCCTAAAATGAGATCATTAGCCAAAATGCTGTCAAAATATTAGTTATCCCAGAAAAATGTTGCACAATTGATAAATGCTGGAAAATATTTGGTTAATGTTCTTCAGAAAAGCCTGAACTATTTGCTGATTTAGAGAACCTGGAATTATTCACAAGTTCATACTCATCTCATTACTATTTATTCAATGAAATCATGTTTTGCAGGGTATAACACCTCCCCTTCCCCCTCCCAACTCAAATATGGTGTGCCCACATGTGTTATAGTCATATTACTGGATGTATGAAATGGCAGAATGTTAACTTTGCCCAGATCTTGTGGCATCTTTTGGTTGCACTCTAACTATAAACCTTGTTTCTCAGAAATACGGCCAAAATTACCACTCTTGTAGCTTTGCAATCATTTTAGTCTGTCTCTTTTGGTAAATATCATTCAGTTTATCCAATCCAAGAGGATCCCTAAGTGATGGGACTGTCCCATTTAGAGTCAGTGACATCAAATTATTGTACACTGCCCATCTACTCTGGGGTTTAATATTCCTGTGTAGCGTTGATTCATTCTCTAAATGGGACTTTTGATTACAGCTCGATGAAAAGCTGAAAACAATGCAGGAGAAACTGGAATATTCCGAACAGAAGCTGACTCAGTCACTAAGAAAAGCTGAAGCACTTCCAACAGTAGAAGCAGAACTTGCTGAAAGGATGGCTGCTCTTTCACAGGTAGGATAGTGAATGGTGTTAAATATGATTTTAACAACAGAGAGTGTTAGGGTACTTGCTATGAGCAAGCTGAATTCATGCTCTAAGTGACCGTGATAGAGAAGAGAATGATAACGAATGAAGAAATATTGTCAAAAATTATAAACCTTGATAGCAGTCAGGGTGCATAGCCATTATGAAATCAAGGAAAACATAGAGAATGAATTTTCCTTTTTGAATTAAGGAAATTTTTTCAAAAGTGTGCCAAATCAAGAAAGTTTCAGGGTATTGAATGGCCTACTGTAAAAGGGAAAATGGTCTGTCACATTTTATCTCTTTTCCTTAGAAACTGCATATCTGTTGTATGAAGACTTGTCGAATCGATCAAAATAATTATCATGTAGTTTTGAAAATTAATCTGGGAAATCAAGGGAAATATAAGTAATGAAAATGATTTAATTGCTACAAAAAGTAATACCTCTAGATGGCCAATGGCAGGGCCAGTGACTCCACAAGAAGTAGAGATCCTAGCCAACATCAGGCTAGATTTAAAAATCATTAGGTAGTAAAAGCAATGATGATAATCTGATGGTTATTACAATAGCGTTTGGCTTACACTGTAAAATACAAAATTATAGCACTAGTTGTCAAGAAAGATAATTTAGAAGTAGTCATGAAAAGTGGCAGGAATTGTTGTTATCTTCCTGAGGACAACAGACCATCAACTGTATCATCCACATTATGTTACCAATGTGAACATATTCCTTGTTAAACAGAGCGTAGTGTATGATGTAGCTCAGCTACACTTATTGAAACAATGTGATGCAGTTCAGTTGTGCAACTTGATGCTAAATAGTATAAAGAAATGCAATGTATTACAATGCAATACAATACAATACAATACAATAAAATACAAAAATGCAGTACCACAATACTGTGCAAATGGTGATGCATTACAATACAGCTCAGCCCAGCGCAATACAGTACAGTGCAGTATAGTGCAATGCAGTACAATGTAATACAATGTAGTGTAGTACAGTACAGTACAATACAATTCAATTCAATACATTACAATACAATACAGAACATTACAACTCAATATAATAAAATGACATTCAATACAATACATCACAATTCAATACAGTACAATGCATCACAATACAAAACAATGGATCACAATACAATAAGTAATGCCATGTAGTGACTGTAAGCACTGCTGTAGTGTATTTTATTCACAGTTTCTATATAGCCTTCCTGTTCAATCTACAGCCAGGTGGCTCTTGTATTCTCTGCACCATATCTTACATGTTATTTAATTCAGATGGATATTGTCTTTTCAACAGTCATGTTTAAATTAATTACCTCTTATACACCATACTTACGTGTGTATGTTATCATTGCACAGCTCACAGTATTGATTATTTTAAACTCTTCTAAATTAACTATTGATGTATAACAAGGATGGAGATTTGGAGGGTTTGCTATGGTAAGACCATTTTAATTTTAATTTACATCACAGATATTTGCTGGGCCCTTTGCTTCATGTATTTAGCATTTTCCTCAGGTCTAAGTTAATGAACAGGGAGGAATTTTGACCAAGGTGTGATAGCACCCAGACTCAGTAATGCATGTCTTCCATTTTATTGTTTAATTGCCCTTATTTATCTTTCCTGTGAAAAAATGTTACCTTGCTTCACTTGTGATTGATACAAAGAGTATTAGATTTCATGTATTTAAGGACCTGTGGCCATTGGTATTCTTGTATCATGAATAGTGTGTGCTGGTGCTGGTTGGGGATCCAATAATGTGTTACAAATTACCTAATGTACCTTGCCCCCTCTCTTATATCCTATCTACAGTTGTAACCCTCACTTACTGGTAATAAGGGCCTGGTATGTCTTGATCATACAGCCGAGGAGGCCATCCTCCAATAGAGGGTGGCATCATTGAAGTACTATTTGAAGGTGCTTATATTGAATTGTAAAACAGTAACAAGACTCATATGAAAGTAGCATTGCAATTGCCAAAAGTGGATTAGAAAATCTCCCTCGTCCCTACCCTCGTCCCCAATCTCACATCATAAAGTATCAGGCCATTTTACCATTACATGGTTGGAAAAAAGTTAGATGGGGTTTAACGACACACCAACACCAATGTGTTATATAGTGTCAGCAAAATTAAAGGGATAAGATTCAACTTAAAAAAGTAAAGATGGAGTAAAACTCAATTAAAATATCTTGGCAAATGCAAAATTGAAAATGATAATTGTATGAATGGCGAGAGGAATAAATAGGAATAAATCTTCACACTCTGTTAACCTCTCAATAAAATGAAAAACAGTAGATAGATTTGTCCTCTTCATATCAGTTTGCGCAGAAGGGAGGGAGTAAGTCAAAGGAAGTGTTTTGTGAGTGTTAGGTGGACATAGCGCTTCAGTGCAATTACAGGCTTTCAAGTGACTCCTACTTATCCTACTTTCTCTCACTTTTAGAATCTTCCTCCTACTTAGGTTTGTTTTCTTGAAAACCTTACTTTTCCTACTTTATCCTTCTTTTTGACTGAAAAATGCACATTAAATAGCATATGAAATGTTACAAAATTGCTAAGGCTTATTCATATAATGCTGACAACATTGCTGAGTATTAATGAATGAAACCTGGTTTAGTCCTAGTTTGTCTTATTTGTGGTTTATGTCGTCTTATTTTTCTCCAGTTTTATTAGAAATTTCGTTCCTTTTACATCCGCTGATTGAAAGGCTATATTGTGAAAAAGAATGCATCTAGGAAAATGCTGCATTTAGGAAAAAGAGACTCAAATAGACTTTGTTTTTTAGCCATGTATACCATAGGATGTATGAAGGAATATGGCATTTTTTTTTTTTTTTATATCTTATTTCATTAAATTAAGTCTTTTCTTCTTCAATGGCACTAAGTTGCAAGTGTTAGACTGCAATAAAAACAGTCAAGTCAAAATATTACTAAATCATGGATATGCTTTATCTTAATGTTCTAAAATGAGTGCTCCCCAAAACAAACAAAACAGAAAACAGCTGACTTCTTATTTGTAGTAAGTACAGTTCAAAACATAGACTGTAAACTGCTCCTAACAACTCTTGGATCTTAGAAGTTGAAATTGAGTCGAATTTTTCTGGCAAATAGATCTGTAGCCTAGCATGAAGTGACTAAGTGATTTCTCAATTCAATAACACTCACAACATAGTGAAGTCACTGGAGGTTGCTATCGCCTGTGTTGCACCCCTAAGATATGACGACCTGACGGTTCAGTATCACCTTTAAATTTAATACACATTGTCTCCCCAGGGCAAGGTCACTTAACACTTGGGGGGGCAATGACTTCCGATACTTGATTTGAGACTCTCTGAGAGCTTGTATTGCGTGATGTGTGTAGTATATAATCATGAGATGCAGTGTAAATGGTAGTTTGATTGCAACAAAAGACTTGGAACACTTGATTTGACAATTGTATAGAGTAGGGATGTGATAATGTCAGGGAATGATAGAAGTCAAGGTATTTTTAGCTTCCAAATTGAAAACAATTTAAGCTTGGTTTTCTCTAAATTTGTTTTATCACTCTATTTTCTCTAGTAAATTGGTTTCAAAGTGCTCATACCTCTAAATGTTTGAGCTTTTGAGACAAATGATAAGGGGAAAACTAAATGCCATTCCCATCAAGGGGTTTAAATGTTAATTGAAAAGAAAAATATCACAAAGTGATATTTTTGGTGCTGCATGTACTAGTAGATTATCTGTTTGAGATAGTATCCAGTCATTAGAATGGTGCACACCTTTCTACTTAACTGAAGAGGGAAACTCATAACTGTGTATCTTCTCATTGATTGGAGAGAAGAGGTTGCTTGTCACCTTATTCAAAAGTGAAGAGGCTGCCAGCTTCATGTATCTCAATTTCCTTTCCTAAATTAAAAATCAATTTTGGACTGTGAGATAGATACATCCCTTATCAAAACAGTCACCCCTGATCTGTGTCTGTAAAATTCAGCATGGCTCACATACATTCAAGTTTTGGAAAAAATCACTTTCCCAATTTTTATTTTCCTGAAGGGGGAAAAATTTGGTTTTGAATTTTAGTTGGCATATTACTGCATTGGGCATAAACTTCAAATTAAATCATTTTTGGAGGTTGTTATGATACCAGCGGTATTTAACTTCACCTTAGGCCCTAGATTAAATGGTTGGTGTGGAAATGCAATGTTGCTTATAACATAAAATATTTCATGACAACTGAAATGGTTCGGTTATGAATTTTAATACACCAGAATGCAGGCAAATGAGATTAGGCCTCGGAGCAGCTTGGCATCATCAGTTGTTGAGCATAAAGAAATGATGTTTTCTGGATGCAGATTACAGTTTTATACTTTGAACTTTTCATAATGTGAATTAATCTTGCTTTCTCTAACGTGCAAGGATAACTTTGAATAAATTTACAAGGGAAGAGGAAAATTGGACACATTTGTAAGAGTCGGATAGCTCTAAATTATAAATGATTTCAAACTTAGTTTATATATTTTTTGGTCATTTCTTTGATTTTCTTTTATAGAGTACAAATTGTGGGACAAGCTGTCTATGTAATAATATTGGTAAGCTATGAAATTTGTGAAAAATAGGATAACAATTGTTAAAGAAATGAAAGCTAACTTTTGTGAAGGCTTGGGTAGTTAATTCTTTCAAATGTTTCCACAATATTTCATGGTTTGCAGAATTGACAAGAAAAAAGAGAGGCAATGAAGTAAAAAAGGTCCATGAATATAGGCCCTTATGACAGTTTTAATATTTTGGTGCTTTCATGTAGAATGAACATAAGCATCAATGTAAAAAGACCTTTGTCCAATTGAGTCACCTTAGCAGTGGGAAATTACCCTCTGTTTCACTGAAATTCTCTCCAAGAGAGTTCACTGTCAGCGAATGCCATTGTAAATGTGTGTCTTTATCATAAATGTCATTTTCAAAAAGTATTTCTGTCAGATGACATGATTGTGTTATTGTAGCAAACACTTGTGCTAGCCCCCCAGAGGGGTATTATAGCAATAATAAACTCGGCATGTCAGAGTTTTTTATCCCTCCAGAGCCTAGCTGTCTTATTGATCAGTCGTCTCACGCCAATGGTTATACCTTTTAGTTCTATGCAACCTCCTACAGTTTAGCTTTCATGCTAAAAGATTTTTGCTGTAATTTAAATTAGGGAGAAGAAAAAGCTGCTTCTGAGATCGTCTTATTTTAAAAAGGAATTCTCACCTTTTTTTAATGATTTCTGTTACTGTCTCTGTGCTTTTAAAAAATTTGCCTGTTCAGACTTGGATGACTGAATCTCGTCTGATATAACCTTCTTGCAAAATTGACCCTGACTTTTTCCAAGTGTTTCAGCTTCCTCCATTGTTTGTGATAAAAGTAAATCATTGGAGACAGAAGGATAGCACATCATCGGATAACTGTACATTGTAAAATTCACTAATGCTTCTATATGATTGCTTCTGTTAAGGAAGGAGGATGTTGATATGCTTGTGATACACATAACAAAAATGTCATAGGAAGTCAAGAAGAAAGTTGTATTTTAAAACAAAATGTTAGAAAGAGATTGAAATTTAGAGTTCGAAGTCATCCGGAAGATAGGAAGTATTGGAAAGGGTAGACAAAAAAATGGCCTGAAGGGCAAAGAATATGCTTGGGGTTGAGCTGGGGGCCAAAGACTTGAGGAGTTTACTTCTAACATAATGAGTCTAAGGGTAATGGTTATATTTTGGGATGTTTAAATGGTTGTAATAGTGTAAGTACCTTCAAGGTTTGAAAAATAATCAAAAAGGGGATTTTGAAATCTATCTGCATTGTTTGATCTAAGAAAGCAACACAAATAGGGGTTTCAAGGGTTTCAAAATATATCGCTAGGGCAAATGTGGGCATCAGGCCATAATTTTCCATCCATAACCCTTCCCAGGTATGCTATAATCTTTCCACCAATGCAATGACCCTTTCCTGAGGGACATAGCGTAGTTCGCCAACTGTGTATTCTTAATACAGGTTGTAAATGAAGTGTCATTGCCCTAAGTCTAGATGCTAAGTATTTATGGTATGTAGCAAAGTAAGAATTGCAAGAGAATCACTTTTAATTTACATTTGAAAATAAATATGTATGATAGATTAAAACATGAATATTTAATAGAGTGAATATGCATACATGTGAGGTTTTCATAGAAACTGCAGCCATGAGAACATTGCCTCCAGGGTCTAAAGTGTACTAAATTCTGTTAAGATGAGTTTGAGTTGAAACTAAATTTGTTGGTAGCCAAAGCCCCCACTTCTTCACATTTGATGAAAGCTACTCAATGTTATAATTTGCATATATTTTTACAGGAGAAACTTAACATATCATCATTAGATGAGCAGCATAAGATGAAATTATTATAGTTTGGTGGAAGTGAGTTCTGTGACAAAACAGCATACAGCACATGTTTAGTAAAGTTGAGAATCATATTTGATATCTGTTGAACTATTGTAACTGTCTCACAAGACATTCAGCTCCCTTACACTACCCCTCAGTTTGTCCATCTCCTCTCATACCCCATAAGTATTGACTTTCAAAGATCAGTAACTTGAATTGAAATGTTAAATACCTACAGGAACTGCTTCGGCAGAAACTTCATGAATCCCTTTTTGGAAAGGTCAGTGATCAAAATTTGCACACTTCTGCACAATGTAAGAAATATTACCCTGAGTTATTTCTTGAAAATCTTTCTCTGTTTCTGTATTTTTTTTTGTTTGTTCACTTCATTTTTTTTTTAACTTTTTATTTATATATTCAACAGGCATAGCTTCAATTGTTGGAAAAATTGTCCTGTTAGAGTGTTCCTTAGCCAGTAGCACGTGTTAATCTCAACAAGAAGATCCATCTTTTAAATATTGAGAGAAACACTTCCTGAACAAAATTGTAATGTTACAACTCCATCTGAAAAACTTCTAATGACCCATTGATATTAAAATGTGTCCTATGGATACAAAAGTTTGTTCATTGCTATTTTTTTTTTATTATTTTGTTTGAAAGTGGAAGGCTCATGTGGTTTGACATGGCAAAATAGCCCAGGACCATTTAAGAAGCAGTGTATGAACAGCAGTTTAGCAAGATTTTAATCAGTTCATTACATGAGGTGAAACAATAGGATGAAAAAAATTCAGTTCTTTGTCTATGGATGAAACAACTTTGCCTGTTGTTAAGAGAAGAGGCTACTGTCACGCTTTTCTTTACCTATCCACTGTATATTGTTCACTGGTCACAAATGCACAGCAAAAGCACACTTGCATTGTAAGTCAAAAACTAAAACCAGCTAGACCATACTATAGATTGACAGGTTGCACAGTTGTCATTACCAAACCTGCTACACATTGAATTAAAAACACAGCTATTCTTACCAAACCTGCTACACAATATATTAGCTACATGCACAGATAACCTTATGGAACCTGCTACACAGTACTTCACTGTAGACATAGCTATCCATGCCAAACCCCATTACACAGTATGTTGACAACTTGCACAATTATCCTTATCAGACCTGCTACAGAATAGATTGACAACTTGCACAACTATCAGAGCTGCTACATGATTGGTTGACTACATGCACAGTTATCAGAGCTGCTTCATGATTGGTTGACTACATGCACAGTTATCAGAGCTGCTTCATGATTAGTTGACTGTATGCACAGTTATCAGAGCTGGTACATGATTGGTTGACTACATGCACAGTAGGATTGGAATAATTAATGAGTTTCTGTAGTGATCATTATTTAGGCAGAGTTACTTAACACTTAATAGCCGTAACATGTTGCCGTGATTGCCGTAGGTTATTATGTGAAATAGTTGAAGAACTTAAATAGTATTTGAAAGACATTAACAGTAGAATTAATTGGGATACTATAATTTATTAAATGAAAGTTGTAATTGGTTTTATGTACGTTGTGAAGACAAAAGCATGTTAGTATGTCCTAAATCTTTTTCATTGAGCCATGAAAATTTACATGTGAATGGTTGGTTGTTTTAGTTAGTTCTTTTATGAAAACTCCTGCTGATTATATTTTACTGACAGCAGTATTATGAAACTGCTGGCAAGGAAGTTATATGCTCCTAAATATGGGATACAAAACTCAGCAGACCAAATATTCAAACTTTAAAGTTTAATATTTTCAAAAGAAGGTCATGAGAAGCTGATGTGCAGACTAGAGAAAAAGAACAGATTATATTGATCAAATGTAGAAAACTTTAAGCTATCTTGATGCCAAATTAGATTCCAATTCTGAGTTACATTCCATAGTCCAGTTAATTTTGTAATCATGTTTGATGCAAAGTGAAATTTTTTTATAACATTTATTTTAATGAAGGAATATTTATTCTGCACAGTACTGATTGTGATAATTGTGGGATTGCCTTAGTAGAAACCAGGGTCTGTGTTGATAGTATCTTTGTAATGATGTTATGAGAGATTTACTAATCACATGAGTGTACTATAACAGTAATTGATAAAAGAGTTATTTCCTTAACTATGGCTCAAAACCCTAGCTTGGAACATCATCCAGATTAAATTTGTTTCTGGAGTGAAAGGTTAGCTAAAAGGAAAAAAATTGACAGTTTTGTGCATGGATTCATCATTGTATGGGATTGGGATAAGCTATTAGTCAGACGGTCAGCTGCCTTGATAAAACACATGAAGACGAACCGGCTTTTGCGTCGTTTTAAATGGTATGTAAGGCAAATAAAAGAAACATTAAACGAAGTTTTGTTGTACTAGTATAATGAAGGTCAACTGCCTTTTGATGAACAGTGCATTCAATAATCAACTGTCTCTTGTACCATTTGTTGTGACTTGTAGATGAATTCTTTAGCTATATTTAGATGACCAATAAATTGTGGTGGTCAGCTAATTTAGATGACCAATTTTTGATGGTCATCCATTTGTTTCGTCCTAGTTTGCTCGATGGTTTCATTTCAACTTTGGCCAGAGCGAGTTCAATAATAATTTTGTAAGTTTGGTGTCGATGGAATGTGTATGCAGACAGCTTTTTGCCTCTTTCCCCATTGGGTGGTTAATTTATAACAACTATGAAGCAATTTTATTAAAGCATGCTTAAACCACAGGTTTGTCAGTTGTGTGGGAGTATGTGCTCTCTATGTCTGGCTTTAGACCCTTCCAAGAAAGGTTTAAAACCTTTTTTTTATTCATATTTTATCAAATTATCTTCTTCTGATTCGGCAGTTTGTCATGTTATTGATGCTAAATTTAACGTCACAAGTTTAGATGTATATGTAGGTGTAAAATGACTCGGTTCTTTTTCTTGTGCCGCACAGATCTGTTGATGAAAAGTGCTTTAAAATATAGGCTTAGTTTACTGTCGTTCCAGACAAGACAAAAATATTTATAAATTCAGAATTTATTTCACAAGGCTTTAGAAGATTTGATATCATTGCCAGAAGGAAATCTGTTAGTCTGCAAAGATAGAAATAGATAGAAGATAAAACAAAAAAAAAGGCAGAAAATGAGCATTGTCTGTTAAAGTGTCATTTTAGTAAACCGTCAGTTTTTTTTTGGACTAAAGTCACTTTATTAAGCAGTGCTTTGAACTTTTTCAAGGTCCCTACCTGCGAAAGAAGAAATTGTTTACATTTTTGATATATAATAGTCTTTTTAATTTTTTGTCTAAAATGCAAGGAGTGAAGAGCCTGTCACCAAAGACTTAAAGAACTCCAAAAAGATGGATCTCTTACTTTGTGCTTGAAAAAGTATGGTAAAAAACATTTTTAGTTCAAATTAAAAAAAAAAAATTTTATGTAAATACAAAGATAATCTGAAGACTCTTAGCTCCTTTAGTGTATATGGTTAATGTATTTAGGGATTTGTGGGCTCTCAGAGGAAGCACGTGTTAGTATTAATTGATAATAAATGATGTGCTGTGTTTGCGATAAAACTTCAGATAATTTTTTACCAAATCTGGGTGTGATAATCTAACTAATTTTTCATGTCAATTAAAGAAAACATGATTGTACAGCCAAGAAAAATTTTAAAGATCAGAGTTTATGGTTTTAGATATTTTACTATGTTACCCAGAGAAATGACAGTCAGGTTTTATCTTTGTCCTTTTTTTGTTTTTTGATCAAGAAAATGAGCAATTACTTTCCACATAATGGACAGTAACTGACAAGCTTGTGTTGTGAAAGCAAGCTAACATAAAGCAGCCTTACCAGGTATCTTGCTAACTCATCTTATAACTTGAAGTCACTCTGAACTGACATTTGGTTATGATTGTTTTTTTTTTCATTATGATTTTTTTTTTTTCTTAGTTTTGTAATTTTGTTTCAATCCAAGTTATCAGGTGTTCCGGCTTCCATCTTGTCACTTTCAGTTGATCATTCTAATAAGGTGACAGGAACCTTTGTAGAAGAAAGAGCTTAAAGAATTTTCAGTGGTGTGTACCAAAAATTAATGAAGGTGACGCAAGCACAAATGGAGGTGTTGGCATGTTGTCTTGTCCCTGGCTGGTTAGAGTGCAGGGAAGATTGCTAGCACTTAATGCTAAAGCTCTAAAATGTAATGCATTGTACCACCAAACCACACACACTACATTCTTGCCAAGCTAGATATGTCAATAGCTCCTTTTAAAGTTGAAAACCATTGGTGATTGGTAAAAGCTGATTTCAAAATCATTTGAAACACAGGTGCAGCTTTAACTTGGTGGAATGTCCTTAAGAATGTACAAAAAAAAAATGCTTTTAAAAGAAAACTGGACTATTGGCTAGTGACTGCAGAATTGTGGTTTTACTCATGCCTTTGCCCCTCAGTGATGGCCTCCTTATCCAGAAAGAGCTTTATCCTTGTTTAATTATTTTCTCAGAATGTGTAGAGTAAATATTTTTTTCAGTTGGTGCAACTTTGAATAATATGAATAACTGAAGCATTTTTGAAGATGGCTGACTCCCTGATCACACCGAATCTTTTAACTTTCCAGTTTTGTAAAAGATGTTAGCTAGAAATTGAATATGGAGTGTTTATAAGTATTGGGTAAGTTCTAAGCAAAGGGGGTGGGGGTGATTATTGAAAATCTGCCTGAGTTAGTTCCATCAGAGAGCTTTTTATTAAAGACAAAATTGTCAAATTATTTACATAAAAGTAATAAAAACAGAAGTTGCAACATTGCAGTCACTTTGCTGCATTTACTGCAGTGGGGCGTATGTGGTAGATGTGATCAGAGAGTTGTCCAGCTTTAAAAATTATCTCTTTTACCTCCCACCTCTTACATATATCCCTCAACCCCCCGCACCACCATTCCTCACTTCCATCTTTTTGTTTGCCATTATATTTCAAGGTTTTACATTTGATTGATTCACTTTTGTTTGTTAAGGCTGAAGAGAGGCAGGGAAGCACAGAGGAAAAACTGAAACAGCTACGTAACGAGCTCGAGGAATGTAAACAAGAGCTGGAGAGGGTGAGCCTAACCCATGAAACACACAACACCCACCCCTTAACAAACCATCCTGCCTGCCAAAGACAAGAAACGTTACAATGTGTCATGATGCATTTGACCTTTCAACTCATTTAACAATGAAATAATGATGGGCTGTACTTTATCATTTGTGTAAAATTAACATGTCATGCTTAAAGCCAGGTGTCATCTCATATCTGGGCATTTCAGATTTGACTATTAAAAGTTACTATTTTCTTGCTGTGCTTTCATTTGTTTTTTGTCAGATTGACGAATGTTGAAAAATTGGCAGGGCTTAATGGCTGGAGTAGATGACAAAGTCATTGCAAAATATTCATCTGAACACGTCCTGAATTGTTGATTTCATAACAAAGCAAGGCTGGACACCATTTTAAATTACACAAAAAGGTGGAAATTGGCCGAATTGGCCAAAATATTGAGTTGTGTGAGATTTACATAGAGCACATGCTACCTTTCTTGTCAGGAATGCTATCATTACGTTTGACTCCTTGTCATGTTTCATACCTGTTATGTTAACAAACCATGGATTGACTATGAGGCAAACATAACGTTGGTTGTCCCTTTTTCGTCAGAGTGCATCTTCTCAGCATCTTTACATGGTGCAGTAGTTTAATTTGCCGTCTGACGTGGTCTTTTTGTGTGATTGCTCTTCTTCTTCCTCAAGCATAGTCATTCATCTTTCACATACCTTAATGCATGTTTATCATCTGGAGTTTGTTTCTGTCTGATTTTACAAAGACAACATAAATAATATACCAATCTTTGATACAAAATTATCAATTATCAGCAATAGTTGCAAGTTTTGCAAAAGGGGTCGGGGGAGGGGGACCCACAACCCATTAAGGAAGTAAGAAAGCTATAAATATTGTATCGCTTGACTTGACATTATTTGCTTTTACTACTTATCTAAAATTTCACACTTTTTCAGGTTTCGTAAAAAAAAAATGACAAATACCTAATTTAGCAGTCTGATTTTGGACAAACTTTAATTTTTTAGTGTGATTTTGAAAAAAGGTATACAGAAGAGACTGTGTAAGTTTGTGAGTCTCGTGATATCAAGAAGATGCAATATACTGTAGTATGGGAATGCTTATCTGCACTACTATTACACTTCTCAGGAAATTTGTGAACATTGAAAATGTTCTGAAAATTAACATTCTATCACAAAATTGGTCCCAAGTCAACTTTGGTTGAAGTCTTGATTTCAGTATCCCAATAGAAACCCTCAGTTTTTGATGAAAAGCGATACTGTACTGGAATTGAGTGTTAATTGCCCCACACCTAAAATTGATACAATGACACTGCCCTCTTGCAGTATGCCCTTGCATGGGGTGTATAGATAGAAACCAAACAAGCCATTCAGTCTTTTGCTAAATGGCTCTGAAGTCTTTGTCAGCATGTGTCTTGACTTTCTTGTTGCTTTCATTCAATTTTACTTCTCTTTGTGGCTTGCTGGTCTTTTTTCTCTTCAAGACTCAGAAGATGGAATTTTCAAGTTTTGAAGATTACATTTGCCTCCATCTTTACATGGTTCCTGCACCACTTTTATGCATGTTGTTTGTATGTCAAGAGAGTCCTTTTCCCCCTCCATGTTCCCACCCCCTTGTGCTCCATCAGGCATTGTTCAAAGTTTGAAGCCATCTCTTCATGGTCATCTTCATCCTTTTAAGATGATTGGAAAGTTACCTTTTATAGTCATCCTTTACCTTACAGTAAGCTGTAAGATAACTACATCACAAATGCTGTGACTGTTGGACAAGATTTCACATCCCCCTCCCCTCCCCTCCCCTTCCCTTCTCCTCCTCTGCTTGTGAATTAGCATCATCTGAATAGATGAAAGTATTGTTCATTAAAAAGAGGTCATATTTCAGTTTCCAATTTTCAGACTTGTATGGTTGAAACAAAAATGCAGGCTGTGATAATTTTGTTTTATGTCTTGTCAATCAATCTTTCTTCTGTCAGTTTGTCTGTTGTCTTTCTTTCAATCTGCCTTTCTACCTTTCTGTTTAATT
>WURT03134961.1:0-11393 GCA_009936505.3 Holothuria glaberrima | reverse complement strand
ATATTTATATATATATATATGTATGTATATCTATATGTAATATAAATATAACGCTAATTCCTACCCAAAGGGGAAACCTGTATAGCACCCTTATCTTATGGTGAAAAAAGATAACAAAATACATAAGCATATATTTCACGCTTTAGGTCGCACACCACCAATAATTCCTCCATTGACTTACACACTAATTTGGGTCCTTTTCGTGGCCCCTGGACCGTTGTAGAAGTTTTCAACGGGCACAACCTACCCCTCAAAAGAAAGCTGATGAGTAGGCCTTTCTCAACGATTTCAACTTTGTGTACGATGACAGTTGAGATTTTTAGCTAGAAGGGCCTGTATTGTTCGTGGAACTACCACTCTATTATACAGGCCCTTCTGGCTCAAAATCTCTACGGAACAGGAACGCAAAAAAGTGCCTGAAATACGTTCAATTTTCTTTATTTTTTCAGAATGAGTACTTCAACTACTTTCCTACCACATAGACATCACAAATTGAACACATCGATTCATTGACATGGTCTAATTTGTCCCCCGAAAAGTTTTTCAAGGGTGTTAAATTCGTAGGGTAACCTCCTCCGATGGGATTCCCCTTGAATAAGTGGTGTGCTACCTTACGTCTTCAAGATATAATTGAATTGCGATCCTGCTTACTTAAGTGATTGCGCAATAATTTGTGATGACATTTTTGTACAACTCACATTTTCTACTTTTGCTTCCTTTTGAAATTAAGATGTCTGTATGACCTTGAAATATTTACTGTTCCTTTGTTTAACATGTTGTAAAGAGAGGTTTGATATAGCCTAATTACCCTGTAACGGTAAGACTTTGATCACCTTTTAGTACAAGGTGCAGGGGCTTTCGAGGAAACAAAGAAAAGACAGTAATTCGAGTAGTGCAAGAATGACAACAAAATGCACCATTTTAAATTGAGTAAAAAGTTTCAACAGTTTATATCTCAACTTAGGAATGCCCTGTGAAGATGGGAGTTGGACCATGTAGGGTGCTTTTTTCAAGCTTTATAACATATATTTTTGAGAGTTTAGACTTGATGTGCACTCTTATTTACCAACACCAATTTTTCATTGTCGCTATACTATATTATGACTTCATACTATTCTCATTGTAGTGACTTTGTCTTGTCTATTTGTTTACAGGCATGACTTCACCAATGACTATCAGGGTGAATTAGAAGTGAAACGACCGTAGAAGGTATGATGAAGCGTGATTTTTAGTAAACATTCATGAATGCTATATAGCTCCTGAGATTGCAAGAACGCTTTTGCAAATCAATTTAACATTCAATATGAAATCATTTTAAATCACAACCCGTCCACCTGTAAGCATACCTCTAGTTCACAGTACTTGAAATTGTTTCCGAGTGGGAGTGATTGTGTAAGGTGTGTGCGGAAGGTGGGGATAATATTAACGACCACACGAAGGGGTTAATGCATGGAGTTGGTTGATGAAAAACGATACACATATCTATGCAGTTTGTGGTGTGCATGCAATGGTTATATTTGAGAATAAGCAGATAGGTTTGGACAATGCCGGGCTCGGTATATAAGTATTCATAAGTACATTCCAGTAAAGCAAGTAACCGTGTTATAAAATGTGGTCGATGTGTATTACATCTCACTAAAATCTTTTACTCTGCAGAAAAATTGAAAGGTCAACGGAACCTGAAGCGAGGACAATCCTCTCAACTTTGCTCCTAATAAGCAAAAGAAGTCGAAGGAGGAGCCCGATATTGAAGTACCTGTTGACATTTTTTCGCTCTCGGTTTTAGATCGTGAGATGCACTGTAAAAGATTTCTGTACACTTACAAACATTTTTAAAGTACTTTTGTGTTTTTTGGTTTACTTAAAGTGAAATATTGCGTTTCTCCGACTTTTTATGTAGTAAACTGGAATTTTGACCTTTTTGACGTTCACTGGGTAGTGTGAGTAGTTACGTAACCAAGCCTTTGATCTGTGCTGTTCACATGTGTGTGTAGATTGTGTAAGCAGATTTGTATGAAGCCGTCGTGTTTGGCAGACGTGCTTGTAGGCAGTCTCCGGGGATTCGTCGTCGTTATCCATTTTGTAAAGAAAGCAATACTTTTTGTGACGTCCGACATGCCGGGACAACCCCTTGTTGTATCCAGCAAAATGTATCTGTGGCTGGTTTTATCGTTAACTGGAATGGTTAAATCTATTTTTCCATGAGACTCGATGCAGTCATCTTAACTGGTACGAGATGCCCTTGAGGCAGTGTTCCTGTCTGGTAAGCTCCTGAGCCTAGTCCGATGTAGCGACAGAGAAGTTGTGTAGCTGAGGCCTCTTTGAGCTAAGACTTTCGCGTCCCGCGATCAATCCAAACATGTCCGCGTTAGCGTCAAGATCTGAGATGCGCCAATTTGAAGAATCAGGCGACCAGTTAAGTTAATAGATTGTTGGTAATTGTTTAAGCTAATTCATAGTCCCTAATTTGTAACGTTTGTAAGGAAATTTTGAATTGTAGCCATGGTAAGGCTAGGCCCCGTTGTAAGAGTGTGTAATGTTAGGCTGCTTTCGTGGGTGCAAGAGAATCCAGAAGAATGTTTTAGAGTAATTGAAGACCTTATGAATGGAAATTTCATATTCATAATGTTGTGTGAAGTATTTTTAGGCATGTGATGCACACATTTTGTTCTCATGAATAAGTGGTTGAGAGAATTGAGTAAATTTAGGGAGAGGGTTGAAAACAAAGGGGTTTCATTGTTTAGAGCCATGTGGTCAGGAGGGCGCTATGTTGTTTTGGGTAATGTCAGCTGGTCAGTGATGAGTCATTGGGATAATGAATGGAGGCTATTGTTTATTGTTTACAATGACAGAGCCATGTGAGAGTTTAGGGGTTATTCTTAGTACTTTGCATTCAGATTGTGGTAGTTGTATTTAATTGAGCTCAGTGCTTTGGGGGAAAAGAGTCCTCAGTGAAGGCCCATGAGGTGTATCTTTTTAGCCAGTGGCCGAAGGCAAGGTATCAAGCGGGTGGTTAAGGAGGTGCAGAACCCATGCATTTGAGTTTAATCAGGGTTTACGTCAGAGTGTAGATTGCTAGAATTAAGCTGATCTTGAAAATTATTTTGTAAGTTATTTGCATTGTTATTATAGTGTCTACGTTGTGGGTAAATGTAATAGAGTGGATTCATGAGTTGTATATGGTTATCACTGTACTTGGGTTGTGTCACTGAAAAGAGTTATTTTGGTCACTTATTGGTGATTTGCATTCTACACTACATTTCATATTGAATATGAGTCAGTTGTGTACTATATGGGTTTAGATGGAGTTTAGGTCGTACGTGTGACAGTCTTTTTAGTTACGTGGGGGTGGGTGCCAGTTGTTTATATTCAATGGATGAACAATGATTTAGGACTGGTTTCACTTGTGGTCTCTCTATCCCATACACTGTGGTGTTTTTAATGAGTTGTATTGTAGAATTACAAGGTGATGAGTATTTGGCATTTTTATGTTTCGGTTGTACTCAGAGAGAGAGAGAGAGAGAGAGAGAGAGAGAGAGAGAGAGAGAGAGAGAGAGAGAGAGGGAGGGAGAGGGAGAGAGAGAGTGTGTCAGTGACCTGCTACTGTGTGTGTTTTTAACGAAGAATTGACTTGAATTGCATTGTCATATGTATTCGAGAAGAATTGATCATATGCTGGTTTAATGTTATGTAACAAAAGAATTTGCAGGCCGAGTTCTGTGTATCATATGTGTGTGTCGCCTAAAGAGATTTCCCCGGTATTGTATTGTGGTATATGCTTATTGTTCTGAGAGCCAAACAGTCATCTTGTTACATGTTGTGATTTCACATTGTAAATATTTCACCGTTCATATTCATATATAGAGAGAGAGGCCGCGATGGTGTCGAGTCCATACAACTCGAGTCCGAGCCAAGTCCAACTGCATCGTCAAACAGGCTCTTTTGATGAAGTTTCGGGAAGGTTGCATGGCCGAGGGGGGGGGGGCTTACAACCTCTACTCAGTTAACATTCCCATATGGAATCCCTGAGGGGAACCATAAGGGCATACTGTATGGGGCCCATATGATTTTGCACCCAAGATTCATAAGGGGCCCATTTGGGCCAGCCCATAGGGCCCATACGGGGCCCATGTGGGCATCTCATATGTGGCTAAAATATGGGTAAAGTGCAAATATCTCACATGGGCCCCACATTGATTCACCCATATGGGGCCCATATAGGTTTTCTACCTTACTAGCTGAGACCTGTTTGCCTAAAATTGTTCCACACAAAAGCAGTCTATTGAGAGTGAAACTGTATATGTACACTGTCTGTGTTGTTGCCTGCAGGGGGTTCCCA
This sequence comes from Holothuria glaberrima, assembly GCA_009936505.3. NCBI lineage: Eukaryota > Metazoa > Echinodermata > Holothuroidea > Aspidochirotida > Holothuriidae > Holothuria > Holothuria glaberrima. The sequence continues at coordinate 7,054 of WURT03134961.1, read as the reverse complement.
ATGGAGAGAGGGGGGAAGCCTAGTATGTAAATTTATACATGGAAGGGGAATGAAATAGGTACAAACAAGCATGCCGGACAAGGGAACGAAATACAGAACAAACAAACAGCACATATGCAAGCATAGAAACTTTCAAGAAATGTTTAATTAATTTTGCGTAGTGTAGTCCGGGGCATTAGTATGTCACCAATTTATTTTTAGCTGTTCCATAACAGGACAAAGGTGCCCCTTTGCTACCCAAATGGTTATACACATAACATATATGCTCCTCAAGAACGTGCTCTTTTGAGTATATATACACGTATTTATTATTATATTATAAAATATTTACATTTGCTTGCCCCTACCATTGTTTTTAAACTCTTACAACTAAACATACAGAATAAAAGAACACTTGATAATGTGCACTGCAGCTTCTGCATATAGTCACAGTATTGTAATAGTGATGGTGTTGAACAATTTAAATTCAAATTGCTAGTTAAAGCTGTGTACAGTGGTCTTCAAAAGATTGGATCCTGTTATGAGTACACAACAGCCTTGCAAAGATTAATGGAAAAAGTGAAGCTTTGTTTGGCTATTTACATGTTTTTTCTTAATAATTCACCTACAGCATCAGCTCTCAGGTATTTTGAGCAAAGGGCCACTTTTAAGTTCTGCTTTTACATACAGGCTGTACAGTAAATTAATTGTAGTAGCCAGGACTTCAGTAAACAGCTTGTAAGATTTTTAAATTTTTGGGGATCCTCAAATCTTCTGCTAACCATTTTTGTGTACATGCATGCACCGCAGCAGAGAACCAAGTAGGACCCACAGGATACATGTAGATACCGATATGTAAAGCTGTCACAAGCTAACAATGATACCAGGTTATTTATATAGTATAATGGTCAGGAAGCTGTCCTCAGTTTTTGATGGATGGGGTGTTGCTGAACATTTTAGACCACGGCACCATCCTGAGAGAGGGGGAAGGAGAAGTGACGGTCTACGGAAGAGAGTCATCTTCTGCATGGGGCCAATTTTTGTATACACACTATATGGCTGAGAACACCACTTGAGATGCTATAGAGCAGGCCACCACTTGAGATGCTATAGAGCATGATGGTTTGCATAATTTTAATTAAAAATGCAGGTCACACTGAAGTTCCATGCATGTCTTTTCAAAGCTCAACCCTCCCCTGTTTTAACTAAACAAATGGTTATATATGATCATTATATGGTTTATATGCAATTTGTGTCTATACCTGTACCAGTACCTGTATGCATGTGAACATAAAGTTTGCAAGTTGTAAGCCACCCCACAGAACTGGTATGAACTAATCAAGTACCCAAATTGAAACCAGGGAGTGGTGTTTTGATGTATACTGTACAAAGAAAAGAGAGGTGTACACTGAGCAAATCACATACGGCGAACATAGGCCTAACATTAGTTCCAGCCTGATCAGAATTAGTAGACCTAACTCAACTGTTCAAATCACTGGCTGCAATTTGTGCATAACAGACTAGGCTAACCGCTATACTGTAACTGGCCTGGCAAGCGCAGTGGTGCTATATATACAAGCATGCTCTTACTATACTGAGTGTACAACAACAAGTGTTAGCGCATTACTGCTGTAACTAATTGATAGTTCTATATCCAGATAATGTCTTTAAAGCTCCTTACCCATACTGTGTTTTCCATGAGAGAGGTGGGCTCCACAAGTTAGAGTAGCAAGGATGATGAAGTTTTTACAACTAAAATATATATTAAAGCTGTCATTGAAGTTTTTTCCCAGGTAAGGTAGCAACACACTACTGTATAACTTTATGTAACAGAGAACTTCTTTCTAGCAGAACTAGTACCACATGTACAAAATTATGTAAACATTAGACTGGAACATATAGCAGGATCTCTAATATAATAGGTGGTATGTACTCACTAAATTATAAATAATGTTAGAATTGCCTTTGCATAAAACTGTTTGTTTATAGCTAGCATGGCCCCCTAGCTACAGTAGCATTCTCAGTACAGATGTATATAGGCCTAGTGTGATGTACAAACTATAGGCTATACTATTTCTTGTATCATAACATTTGTTCAACTCGGGTCAGATCTGAGACTGGAAGACTTTGAGTCTAAACTTTGTGATGTGGACAATATCACAAAGGCCTGCATACTCACTGAGTTCATCCCAAACCAGCCTCCCCTTATTCACTGACATCAACCAATATCTAGCACAATAGTACCTTGACTTTTGAAATATACTAAAATTCAAGCTCTATATGAGTGCATGTAGTTGACTTAGTCCTGCAACAGTTGACTAAATGACCAATCTGTACATAACATTTCTCTACAGTAAACTACATATAGACAGATCAGCATCAACCAATTGACCCATGCTGCTAGACAGTTTATTAACATCTGATCAGGGTGACTTATGAAAGCAAGACGTCTCTTTGTAGGGTATTTACTTCATGTAAGCCGATCTCAAACGGAAGTGAATAGACACCTACTATTCACTTCAGGCTATTCAGTCTATTCATCTCCCTTCAGTTGTCTATTCACCTCAGTTTGAGGTAGTCTCACATGAAGTATCTTTCAACTTTGAAGCAGTTACTATAGCTTTTGTTGAGTATATACTGGTGCAGTATACAAAGAAGATTATTTTTCTTTGATGTAAAATTTGTAAACACACAAAAAACAAACAATTGTCCCCTCCTCATAGTCCATGATAACTACATGGTTTGAATAGGAAGCTTATAGGAGATTCAAGTTCACTTACAACGTACTGCTATAGGTTCTATTCTCTTTGGATCTACTAGTAATTGGAGATTTGTGTAATTCTCCTGCTTTCAGACTCAACAAAGCTAACTGCTCTTGTGGTAGACTTATTAATTGGCTTTGATTGGATTAATAGATACTACAGGTTGTGTAACACATCCATGGTTCACCTGGGTTCACACAACACAGTACTACAAAAGCTACTGGTGCAAGTTTGCAACTGTGTTATACAAGAAAATAGTCCTAATAACATTGTGACAAAAAGTCAGCATCTGTTATTTGCCAAATTGTGAAGGTAATTAATTTTCATTGGTGGACTCGAGTCCGAGCCCGCGGAGGTCCGAGTCTGGTCCGAGTCCAGAGGGGCCTGGGTCCAAGTCAAGTCCGAGTCCACAAAAAATTGGACTCGAGTCCGAGTCCGGACTCGAGTACTCCAACCCTGGAGAGAGGCTGTCAATAAACGGATCAGTTGTTGTTCCAACGCAAGAAAACTCTTGCAGTCATTATTTATAACTTATAATCTCGGAGTCAAGGGACCTTAAATCCTGCAGCGTGCATATTGCCCTGCCCCGCCACCAGCGGGATCGCTTCATTTATTTAATCTATCCTGTTTTACAAACAATCGGGTCCCTTTCGATGAAAGAGAGGTTACTGGGCAAAAAATTCTAGCCAGTGAGCACTAATTAACAAGTAATTAACCTTATCGTGACAACTGACAAATTTGTTCACCCAAACAATAATGCATGCAAAACCACACCTTCGTCACCCTGGGTTTGAAATCCACCAATCAAATCAATTTATCACATTACGTCACAGCACGTGCAAAATGTTCGTAAAATATGAACTCCTGGAGAATCGTTACAACACGGTAGTGAACTAACTACAGTTGGTATACTAAGGGGGTCTTATAACTTCCCCGCTAAACTAAACACAAAGTTATAGTTGCTGTAATTCGAATTGTAGCCCTTGGGGGTTTGGAAGCAGGCTGATTCGCTTTCGAAACAGCATGATGTGAAAGAGATTGTTGGTACTTCAGCAACTGCTACTGAACGTCGGTTTAGCCCCTATTAGGAAACGAAAATTTTACGAACCTGTGATGTCCCTCTTCCAAAAATTATGTACAAAATGTTCCTCAAAGTACCAAAAGTTATGTTCAAATATTCCTCAAAGTACCGTTCTGTAATGATAATGCATACAGTGTGAGTAGTGAACAGTATGGTGAATAGGGAGATGGTACTCAATCTCCCAGGGTGGGCTGTAATATCCCACAGTACAGCACAGACGGTATGGAAACTGTTGTGGTAGCTTGTTGTGAGCACGAAGGACAGGCAGACAGGGAATAGTGGGACGTGCTTTGGGTAAGCGAGGTCAACACGCATTGCGTAATGAGTGTAAATATAACCCCTCGCAACGGTCTTCCTAAATGAATATGCAGCGGCACGAACGTTGCATGGGGGCGAGGCTTATCGTTCGATAATGAGCCAGTTCAGTGAGGAAATTGTTGCCTCTTTCTGTCCATATTTCGTGAGATTTGTGTTGATCTGCTGCAAGTTATTTGTGATTTATGTTTGGAAAGGGGAATAGACCAACTTGGAATTACATTGGTGTCATTTTATGATATTTTTTCAAACGCAACATTTCCTTTTAAGTGAACTGTTATAAGCAACTTGCAAACACGTTTTTAACGTAATAAATCAGTTAAATAACAAAAAGCTAGGTCGTTTTCAAAAACCAAACATTTTTAGTCTTTAAAGCATACCGTTCTGTAAAAATTTCTGTAAATTTACCGTTTTATGACGTATGGGACATTAAACTAAATTGTGGGAGCTCATTTCTTTCCGTATTTTTTTAAATTTATTCTCACCTCGCGCCTTATGTTATGTATTGTAACAAAATGTTATGTAATGTAATGTAGTTTAATGTAATGTATTTGATGTAACGTAGATGATGTAGTGCACTACACAACCAAAGGTTTTCTGAGATGCTTTACATTAAAAATAAATCCACTAAATACTAAATGTTTCGTCAGACAGGTGGGTCGTTAACTTAGCCGTAAAGATTTCATACTTGGAACTACATTTGATGCTGTCTGGCAGGGCATTCCACAACTTAGGACCATTGACGGAAAAAGACATGTCAGCAAATGTGGAATTGCATTGTGAATGGATCGTAATCTGTACTTTGATTTGGGGGCTTCAAGCAGTAATTTTTTATTTCTTGCCTATGGTAGGTAAGAAATCTATTTGATGGTGATGTCGTGTGTGTATGTGTGTGTGCGTGGGTGTGTATATGTAACGATTTGCTTGTAAACACGATATCTCAAAAAAGGTAACTTCGAAGGATCTCATACTTGGCGTGTAGATTTCCCATGTTAAGTACATGATCCCTATTGTTTTGGTGAAGGTCAAAGGTCATTTGGGGTCACGAGAGGTCAAAGGTTTAAATCTTGTAACACAATACCTCAAGAAGGGTAAATGTGAGGGATCTTATACTTTGCATGTAAATTACCCACATTAACTTAATGAACCCTGTTGTTTTTGGTGAAGGTCAAAGGCCACTTGAGGACACCAGAGGTTTAATGGTAATTACCTTGGAAGTTACTCGTAAACACGATATCTCCATAGGAATAAATATGAGAGATATCATTCTTAGCATGTAATTGCCAATATTAAGTAGATGACCCCTGTTGCTTTTGGTGGAAGACAAAGGTCATTTGGGGTCACAAAAGTCAAAAGGTCAACACCTTGTAAACACTTTATTTCAAGAAGGGTAACTGTGACAGATCTCATACATAGCAAGTGAATTACCCATATTGAGTAAATGATTTGTAAAGGTTTTGGTGGAGGTCAAAGGTCGTTTGGGGTCATCAGAGGTCAAAAGATCAAAACCCTGTTGTTTTTTGGTGGAGGTTTAAGGTCAAACGGCCAAAACCTTGTAAACACGGTATCTCAAAAAGGGTGACTGTGATGGATGTCATACTTAGATTGCCCATATTGAGTAGATGATCCTGTTGTTTTTGGTGGAGGCCGACGGTTGTTTGGGAACAAGAGGTCAAAAGATCAAAACCTTTTAAACACAATACCTCAAGAAGGATAACTGTGAAGGATCTCATACTTAGCGTGTGGATTGCTAATATTGAGTAGATGATCCGTATCATTTTTCGTGGAGGTCAAATGTCCTCTGAGGTCACAACAGATCAAAAACTTGTAAACATGATATTCTAAGGAGGATCACATACTTGGCCTGTGGATTGTTCATATTTAGCATGTAGATGGTCATAGACCTATAGGGTAGGCAATCCCTATTGTTTTAAGTGGAAGTGAAAGGTCATTTGGGGTCACCAGATTTCAAAAGTGTTGACCATATTATTTATTAACATGATATCTCAAGTAGAATAACTGTGAGGGATCTCATGCTTTTAATGTGGGTGATTCATGTTTGTTACAATATAAATATATCATGACAAGGAGTCACTAAGCCTTTTGACTTTCTGGTTTAAATACTGGGGGGCGTCACCATTGAGAAATTTGAATACTTAGGATAGCACCTCATGTTTCACACGTTGATTTATTGGAAGTCAGTGCAAACATTTTAAACAAACCTTAGCACTGGCGAATTAACTTTCACGGAGTATTAATTTGGCGTCACGATTTTGAACACGTTGCAATGTGTTTATATCATATGCCGGTAATCCTATTAATATTGCATTAACGTAATCTAATTGTGAGATGACAAGAGCTTGTACAATAGTTCGACAAGTATCATGATATAAATAATTTCTAGTATTTCGAATATGATGGAGATAAAGTGATACAATTCGTGCCCTAAGAGTTATGTGCTCTTTCAGAGATTAACTTTTGTCAATATGCGCCTTAAAGTATTTAATACGCCCACTTTTCTTGACATGTGTTCCATTTACATTCAGTACTTGTGTAATACATTTTGAAATTTGAACTGTTGACCTTAACATTAAAAACTCTGTTTTGTCATTATTGGTTTCGATGAAAGAGAAACCAATGCGGTCATGATGGCGTATGTGTGTATGTATGTGTGTATGTGTGTATGTGTGTGTATGTGTGTGTGTTTGTGACGCTTAGCTTGTGTGCACGATATCTCAAGAAGGGAAACTCCGACAATTCTCAAACTTGGTACATAGATGCCCCATATTGAGAGGAAGGAGACTATTGTTTTTGATTAGGGTCAAAGGTCATCTGGATCACAGGGGTCAAACTCTGAAAACCTTGTGTGCACAATATCTCAAGGTAGGAAGCTTGGATGAATTTCATACTCAGTATG